>CM033469.1:221284415-221294415 GCA_019447015.1 Hymenochirus boettgeri
GAGTGTGCGTGTGTGTGTGTGAGTGGGGAGAGAGAGAGCAGTACATGTTGGCGGGGCGGAGCTGCAGATGACATTATTCGGGAGTAGGAAAAAAGCAAGTTTCTAGCAGAAAAAGTAGGCTGGGGGGAATGTTTTAATCAAATTAGTTTTAAACAAGAGCTTGTAAAAACCCTAAAGTTTGTTTTTATGGTGTACTTATCCTTTAAATGGGTGAATAGGGCTATTAAGAACTGTCTACCAAACCTACAACCAGCGCCCCTCCTACCATGAAGCAACTTGAAAAAGTTGCTTATGGTGGCACCCCAAGTAAAAAGCTATTTAATAGCACAGTGGACCGTTTTCGTGACGCTTGGAAGTTGGAACCTACCCAGTCCCAGCAGGGCCTGCAAAACCTGAAGTCTGGGGACGGCCGGAACCGGAAGTTTAGTAGTTGCAATAACTGCTGCGACCTAGGGAAGCTGTGGAAGCTTGTTTAGCTGCAGCCTGGATCTGGATCCTGACACTGAGAGTATGTGTGAGAGAGAGTGGTGTTTGTGAGTGTGTGTGTGTTGTGTGGTGTGTGTGTGGGAGAGAGAGTGTGTGTGAGAGAGAGAGAGTGGGTTGTGGTGTGTGAGAGAGAGGAGAGAGTGTGTGTGTGAGGTGTGTGGTGTGAGAGAGAGTGGGTGTGTGTGAGAGAGTGGTGGAGAGAGTGTGTGTGTGTGTGGTGTGAGAGAGTGTGTGGTGTGTGAGGAGGGTGTGGTGTGAGAGAGAGAGTGCGTGTGTGTAATAATCGGCCGGGGGTACTTACAAGTACGCTTAGGAGGAGGCAGATAGTCCGGATTATGCAGGATACAGAGGCTGCTGGGAACAGAAGGCTGGAATCTGGAACAAGGGCTGCTGGGAACTGTAGGCTGGAACAAGATGCTGCTGGGAACTGTAGGCCGGATTCTGGAACAAGGTGCTGCTGGGAACTGTAGGCTGGAACAAGGTGCTGCTGGGAACTGAAGGCTGAAACAAGGTTCTGTCGGGAACTGAAGGAAGGATTCTGGAACAAGGTGCTGCTGGGAACTGTAGGCTGGAACAAGGTGTGCTGGGAACTGTAGGCAGGATTCTGGAACAAGGTGCTGCTGGGAACTGTAACAAGCAAGTAGGTATAGTCACTAGAGCGGGAAGGTATAGCTGTAGCAGGAGAGGAACAGGATCCAAGGCAGGTGAATACAGGAGCCAGGAGGTAGCAAACGCTACTATCGGGCACCGGGTCCAGGAGTACTCCGGCTTTAAATTCTCATGACGTTTACGACGACGCCACCGGAAGGGCAGAGCGGCGCGGGACCGGAGCGGCAAGTAAGTTCATGACAGTACCCCCCTTACGGGGGGCCACAGGGCCCAACGGGCCATGTTTCCTGGAAACTCCTGGGGAAAGCTCTGACTAGACGAGGAGCGGTGCAAATCAAAATGTTTAATCCAAGCTCTTTTTCTGGACCAAACCTTTCCAGTGGATCAAATACTGAAGAGATCTCCTCAAGAATCTAGAGTCCAAGATCTTCTCGACCTCAAACTCCTGCTGACCATCAACGGAAATTGGAACGGGAGGTAGTAGTAAGATGTGGAATACTGATTAGAGCATACTGGCTTGATGAGGGAAATATGAAACACGTTAGGAATCTGCATGCTGGAAGGAAGTTGGAGGCGAACAGCCATGGACGATTAATTCCAGGATAGGAAAAGGACCAATAATTGGGTCCCAGTTTGGAGGAAGAAACCCGTAGGTTAACATGAGCAGAGGAGAGCCCACTTTATCTCCAACCAAATAAGCTGGGGGTTCGCTACGTCTCCTATCTGCAGGTTTTTGTTTACCAAAGCAGATTTCTGAAGGTTGATTTCCGTAGCATGCCAGATAGCGGTCATCTGGGCCGCAGAATCATTGGAGCGGGTACTTGTGTGAAAAGAAATCCTGTGGAACATCTAGGATTCGTCCCAAAGACAAATAAAAAGGAGATTTCCCAGTAGAAGCATGGGTGAATTGATATGGGCAAACTTAGCAAAAGGAAGAAGGTCGGCCCAATCATCCTGAGTATAGGAAATGTAACAACGAAGATATTGTTCAAAGACTGGTTAGTGCGTTCAGTAGCCCCGTTGGACTGTGGGTGGTAAGCCGAAGAAATTGTAACTTGATGTTCATGGATTTACAAAGTGCTCCCAAAATTTGGAAACAAATTGAGTACCTCTGTCAGATAATTTCAGAAGGGAGTCCATGAAAGCAGAAGATATGCGAAATAATAGTTGAGCTAACTCTGCCGAAGATGGTAGTTTGGGGAGGGGAACTAAATGGGCATTTGTTGAAGCGGTCTACTGTCACCCATTTAACCGTGTTTTTCTTGGAAGGCGGAAGTTCCACAATAAACCATGGATGATGGGTCCAAGGTCTGGACGGAATGGGGAGGGGTTGAAGAAGACCACAGGGGAGGGTTCTAGAAGTTTGGATTGAGCACAGCTGGTACACACTTGAATAAAGTCTTAACATCTTTTCTCATTTTGGGCCACCAAAGGGAACGGGCAAGAATAGTAAAAGTCTGGCGCATCGAAGACCTTGCGAAACATACTCACGAAGTCGGTAACATTATTGACAAGAGGATCGTCTTTTTCCCATAGGGGAGAAGCCCAGGCCAGGGCATTGCCCTCAACAAGGCGGATGTGTAACCAACGTTTGCACGATCCGATGAAAATGAGTGGTTGAAGTTCAAATTGGATTCGGCACTGATTAATAAATCCACGGCAGGCTTGTGCATCACCGTCAAACCGCGAGGGGAGGTATGCAGGGCTCTTCCGAAGAGAAGGACACGGATCTGGACGTAGAAGGAGGTGGCGTGTAGAACCCGGAGCAGAGGCAGAAGCTGGGGGTAGCTGGACAGCGAGGGTATCCATGAACTGAGCCAATTGGCCCTGATGGTGTTCAAAATGTCCATGCGTTTGGACAAAGCTTGCTGGGAACTGTAGGCAGGATTCTGGAACAAGGTGCTGCTGGGAACTCAACAAGCAAGGAGGTATAGTCACTAGAGTGGGAAGGTAAGTAGCTGTAGCAGGAGAGAACAGGATCCAAGGCAGGTGAGTACAGGAGCCAGGAGGTAGCAAACGCTACTATGGGGCACCGGGTCCAGGAGGATGGGGCTTTTATCTCCGGGACCGGAACGGCAGGTAAGTTCGTGACGTGTGAGAGAGAGAGTGTGTGTGTGCGTGTGTGTGTGTGTTTGGACCTACCTACCTAATTTTGTTGCTGGGGCCTACCTACCTACTTCAGCTCTCTTGCTAAAGAAAAGAGAAGATGGCACCAGATAATATCATATTTCAAGGTATTGAATGGTTTGGCCAAAAAATTAACTAAATGATGTGTAGACTAAATAACAGAAATGATGGGAATACAGTAGTTACCAGAATGCTCTACCAAACATATATTTTGCTGCAGATAATTTTTAAAAGTTTCTCTTTGACTAAAGATATGTTGGATATTGTCAATGGAATTTCATATGGTTAGGCTAGCTTTAGCGGGTTTGTTAGGTTAGGTTAGACTAGTTAGCTTAGATAGGGCCCTTCTGAAATAGTCTATATTGACGTTGTGGCAAGCTTATAAATGTTTTTCCCATTATCTTTCTTTCTAGAGGAAGTATGTTTTTATTTATAAATTGAACTATATAAATAATGTTTTCGAAAACAAAATTATCAAAAATGTTGCCTCACCCATCAAAGAAGCCATGCCACCCACAAAGCCATGCCCATTTGCCACGGCGGCGCACATCCGCCTAGAAGCGGCATTCAAAACTTGTTTCAGGTGCCAAAAACCCTAGGGACACCCCTGCCTACAACATAAACCTAAACATAACTGATGGTCTCAAAGACTTTGAGAAGGCAAGAAAATCTAAGTTAGCCCTGACAAGGCACACTGTTAATTGAAATCCTCATGAATTTGATAAGTGATTGCCAGAAATGTGCAAATGAAAATGTAAAACAAAAAACATAGAGGCGTATTTATAAAAACCCGAAATTAGCGCAAAAAAAAATAACCGCCGCACATCGCGGCAGTGAAAAGCACTATCGGCGTATTAAAATGGCAATATGTATCACGGCCGCGATGTGTTGCCGTAATTTTAAGTCCCTTCGCGACGATACTGCACTTAGCACAATGTATGGGGGATACCCCACCCCGCCCTCAACCCCCCCCGCGGCGGCGGAGACCACCCGCCGCTGCTTCCCAGCAGCCCCTCCCAACCCCTTCCCCGCTCGCCGCAATCTCGGAACAGAAGGCTAGGAGGGGCTGCCGGGAAGAGGCCGCAAATGGTGGTCGTTTTCGGACATTAATAAATCGCGTTAAATGCGATTTATGCGGAAATGTCAGGGAAAACGGCGTGAAAACTTAACAAAGCTTATAAATATGCCCCATAGTCTGCTTTGTTTGAATTTTTATTTTTGTTTACCCCATAATTTCATAGTGTAGTTTTGTAGTTTTGGTGTCTTCAGTATTAATCTACAATGTAGAAAATAAAAAAAAGAAAGAAAGAAAATATTAAATTATTTAATGAGAGTGTGTAAGTATGCTTCATGGGATATACTCCTGCTTTGGATTGTTCAATATTTGGATTCTATATGATGATGGCTAGATCTTGATTTTAGTGGCTTTATTATTTGGCTTGAGAAAGCCAAATTACTGTTTATTTATTTCTTTTCTTTATCTTCTTCTGTTTTATTCTTCCGCTATTTGGATGTACTCCTCCCACAGTTTTTGAGCTAGAGACATGAAATTCGGTACAGACGTGTGGGGCATATAGGAGAAATGTGCTATCTTCTAATGGAAGCGTTACAGCATTATCGGTGAATTTCCAGACATTTTTCCCATAGACTATAATGGAACAATCCTCAAATGTGGATATTTCAAAACAGTTTGTTTCATGGTCATAAATACAATGATGATACCCCAACCCCCCACACAGAAACAGGTACACCCACCTCTGACTACCCTTCCATTCCCATGGAAGCCACGTTTAAAGGGTAACTAAAGTAAAAAAATTATTTAGATTATCCTCAATAAAGATAGTTTTATGGTTTTGTAAACACAAAAAAGACATACTCCCTCATCCAGACCCAGTTACAAAACCTACTGATCTACTTATCCATTACAGTGGCAGCTACTTATCCATTACAGTGGCAGCCATACTTAAAGGGTAACTAAAGTCAAAAAAATAATTTAGATTTATCCTCAATAAAAGTAGTTTTATGGTTGTATGTATTATTAAGGCTGAGGCCGCATGCATTTCCAGTTTGCTAGTGCGCGTTGCCGTGTGCTGTGGTTGTGGAATGTTGCAATCCAATCAAATGCAATCACGCAAAAATAAAGATACCATGTGTACGGTTAGCGTATCACAGCACAACGCACACAAGCACAATCAGTGTTGCCACAACAAATAGCCAAACCAAGTGTGCGCTTTTTAACATGTGATCGTATTGTGTGTTAAAACACGGCAGTGTGGCCTGGCCATTAAGTCTTTTTTTAAGCATTATGCATAAACACATAGTTTTGCAATATTTTTGTTTTGAACACTGTTTTGTAGAGCTTTGGATTGGTATTATGTGGGTAATATTATAAAGGTTCTTCTTTTCTACTAATTTTGGTCTCCCTTTCTTATTCGCTTTGACTCTTTTTTATTCTGCTTTCCAGTTATCCATTATACTTTCCCTTTTAATTGCTCATTTTATTTTCATTCTGTCTCCACTTTTCCCATTATGCTTGGCATTGTTACCGTACTCTGTTTTTCATTTTTGCTTTTCCTATTCTGGTTGCTTTATTCTTTCCCTTTTCTCAATTCTGCTTTTCCTTCTTTCTATTTGCTTGGTTCACGGTATTACTTTAACCCCTCCACACATACTGTACACACTGGATAATTCTACCAATTCATGGGTCTGAGTAGTAAACTTGCAACATTCCTTGTTTGCAGAAACTCATCCAGTTTTTTTTTAAACTGACCAATGAACCTGCCATAACAACGTCCACTGGAAGACAGTTCCATAGCTTTACCGCTAGTTACTGCTTGTGCAGTGACTGACACTTCACTTCAGTGGATCTGCATAATATATCCCTTAGATGAAGATAAAAGCGATACTTACATTGGGGACACACTGAAATGATCAGTTTGCTGTCCGTAATTCGTATTAAAACAGCTCAAAAGTTTTGGGGGGCATATTTGCCTTTGTATTCAGTATTGATAAGACTCTTTTTTTAAGCAATGTCCATGCTAATAAATGTGCCATTTTATTATTACCTTTAGGTTTTCTGTGCCTACAGAATTCAGTAAAATTTTATATAAATAATACTTTTAAAAACCATTTTTTGCTAACGTAAATAGCATGCAACTATACTGTATGTGCAGGCAAAAATTGTAGTTTTGCAATAAAACCTAAAGGCAAATTACTGATCCAAACTCTATGTGGAGTTTGGAGCCCATTTCCTCTAGACTGTAAGGTCTTCGGGTAGGGTCCATTTCCTATTGTATCACAGTATTGCTGGTATACAATCTGTGGACTTATAATGTATGCTTTACCTTTGATGTCGTAGTATGACTTGTATTAGATAACCCTTGTAGTAATGACTGTTACGTTATTGTAAATCACCATGGAAGATGTTGGCACTATATAAATCCATAATTATAATAATTATAAAAATATAGGGCTTTACCTTCATTGTCTGCTAAAAAAAAAATTCCGTTAGACATACTTTTAGATGTGTCTAACACAGTAGCAATCTATGGCATAAGAAACAAGGAAATGCCCATAATTGTGAAATGTTGCAGCAAATTTTACAAGAGTTTAGCTTGTGTAATTTAAAGGGCAAGTTCCACACTCTGAAATACTATTACATTGTTAACTGAACTGTTTTTCCTAATAGAAATTAAGAAAATGTACTATTTGGAGGATACCAACTAGGAAAGTGTCTAAAGCATGGTGCACACCATGCAACTTTTCCTACTGACTGACTTCGGCTCTTCGACCGGTCGGCCAGGATGATCGAGTTTGTGGTCCAGTGGTCTGCGATCGAGAGTGTGGTCCATAGAGGACACATGATCGGCCATGGTTTTCGACCTGTCCGTAGTGTGTTGTCTGATTCGGATGAAAGAATGGTTGGTCGCACTGAAAACTCATACTATTATTTTGGCCAATCGACCGATACAACTGAACTATTGGTTGATCGGACTGAAATATTGCATTGGTGTGTACCAGCTTTAAATGTAGATATATTCCACAAAGGTTTCTTGCCTGCAGGTATAATGGTAAAACCAAACTGTATCTGTTCAAACTGTTTAAGCCTAAAATATAGTTTAAACTCCTACATTGAGGACTTTGTATAAGTTGATGACTGAGTGTGTTGTGAATACTTACCAGATTCAGCCATTTGTCCAATCCCTAAGACTGTGCCTATCAACGTTTTCTGTAGGAGTTATACTGTAAGTACATCTGCATTTTTCAGCTTTTGTACGCCTTAACCTTAATTATTATTGGGTTAAGAATATTGAACAAGTGCCTGGTATGTTTGTGTTTATAATAAATAATAATAAACAAAATAAGAGATGCTTTTAGTAAGAGAAAAACCTTTTTGAACCCAGTATCATCTACAGATGCAAAAGTTTTGTTGTAGAAGTCTATAAGCATAAGCAAAACATGTCAACTGGATGTACGTAAGCCCTATAATCAGTTGTGAAACATTTGTTTCGCAAGCAAAAAGTAGATTTGAGTGTGGGTATTGCAAAGAATAAAAACTCTTTTGTGTTGTCATTAAAATCAAACTGAGCTATTAACTTATGATGGCCACCTCTGGTAATGCTGGCACTTTTTATGTTATGCATTTTGCTTAAAAGAGTATAACTGTAAGTTTTTTAAAAATGGAATGTTTAGGTTCCTTAAATAGTGTATTTGTGAAAATATATCATCCTCTAGCCATTTCTAGAAGTGTCAAAATATAGGCAATTCTATTACTTTGCACTTCATCACCTATTTCAACACTGGGAATTTATAATTATGATTAATAATGACAATTATAGCCATTTATCTATTTAAAGGAATATTCAAAATAATTGATGGAGCAATAAATGTTCTCAAGACGTTTAGGAAGAGTCCAAAGGTTGCTTTAAACTTTATTTAATCTGCAATTGTATCTGACAGTCCCTTTGATGGGCAAAACATTGAGTGCTTCTTCATTAATAACTGAATTATCAGGTGTATAGGCAAAATAGGAAAAAAAGGCCACCAAGGAAAATGGAGAAACCCACCCCCCATTTTCAATATAATTTTTGGTTAAACAAGCAGAAACATTGCTTGAAAACAAATCATGTTAAAACATATTCGATCAGAATAAGAACATAGCATTTTTCTCATTATAGGGCAACTGTGGTCTCAAAACAAGTTAGGATTAAATGAAAGCCTGCAGTATTTCCTTTACACTGAGCCAACAATCATATCTCTCGCTTCACCCTTGTAAGAAATGATATAGACGTGAATGTTCAAACTTCCTGCTTCCAGTAGGTTGAGTGACTCACCTGACCTCTGCTGGCCCTTTTCCCCAGGGGAGAAGCATGCTCAGTAAAGACTTATTGCTGGGGAAATCAGGAAGTACCTGAGGAAAAAATTGACAGTGAGAAGGGGAGCCTATAATGCAGACAGAGGCTGGTCACATGACTACAAGCTGGTCACATGGCTAAAAACAGAAAGAGTTTAACCAGAAGTTACATTGCTGAACTTTTGCAGCAATAACTTCTCACAAATTTTATCTAGAGATGTGATTTAGGTTTTATTTTGAAGGTATGATGGAAGGTTTTTTAATAATTAACTAGTTTGGAAGAATTTGAGACCACAGTTACCCTTTAATTGGAGGTAAAGGAGCTATGTCACCTCGTTATTCAATTATCTAACAGGGCTAAACTTATATAAATGTGAATGAAACCTTCAGAGCACATTATCCCAATACCCCAATCAAGCATTGACACACGGACTCATGAAATGAGAGTTAGAATGTGGGCAGACTGCATTCAGTGTGGTGATGAGACTCTGAAAAAAACGAACAAGGAAAATAAAAACTTTTAAGTTAGGAGAAAGAAACAAGGTGAGGTGAAAATGGTGTACTTTCCCTTTAGGTTTGAAGATGTAATGTAAAAATGACTGCAGTTTTATCACAAAATAGTCTATCATCATTTTGTTAATTTTGTTTTTTAAATATCTATAATGAAAAGGAACTGGTTTGGCCATTTTATAATATAAAACACCAAGAAAGGCTTTTGCTTGGCTAAAGCAGGCAACTTATATGTAGTAGTATTATGATGAAAATTCTCTTCCAATTTTTCAGAAATAGAGTTCAATAATCAGATTGTATGGGAAGAAATCTCCGTATTCCGCCCATATCTTGCTAGTACATAAATAGTTACCATACTACATACCGTATTTACTTGAATATAAACCGACCCGAGTATAACAAGATGGTACCCATTGTACCTGAAAAAACTAATAAAGTGATTGACTCGAGATTAAACGAGGGTAGAAATTGACAAATTCTAAATTCTCATACCTGGGCACTCCAATTGTTTGGAAACTACAACTCCCAGCATGTTTATTAGCTTGGAGTTGTAGTTTCCAACAAATCTACACCCTCACCCTTCATCTAATTCAAAGGGTACCTTCTCTCCAGTGGCATCCAGCCTATCCAGTGTGCATCCAGATCTCCAGTGTCCAGGAATCCCGGACACTGCCCGGCGCATGCGGCCAGTACAGGGAACTCAGCACGCGGCTGCCGAAATGGTTAAGTACCGGGTACCGTAATGTACAGGGTTCAGTTTGCAGGATGGCACTTACATGTACAGGGTTTCAATTTGCAGGATGGCACTTACAGGCAGGAATCCCGGACACTGGAGAGCGGATGGAGAGCTGGATGCACAGGTAATGTACTGATCGAGTATAAACCGAGTTAAGTTTCAGGCTGATTTTACAGCCT
>CM033469.1:221899415-222077384 GCA_019447015.1 Hymenochirus boettgeri
TGAGAATCATATCTATTCTGGAAAAGGTATTGTGAGATTTGGAGTAGTATGTTGATCTAATGGATGTAGGGCTCTCCATAAATCATATAATTCTTCTGTGCTTAAAATTTTCCTTAAGTCTATATCTGTCTTGGCTTTGCTTTGACTTGTGGTGTCTATTGTGTTGTCTAATATGAGGTTGAAATCTCCACATATCAACACATTTTGTTTGGGGTAGTTTTGGGTTTTGTTAATAATTTTTTGTATAAATTTTAATTGTCTTGTATTACATAGTAACATAGTAATTAAGGTTGAATAAAGACATACGTCCATCAAGTCCAACCTATTCACTTTTTTTTTTTTTTTTTCTAACCCTACCTAACAGTTGATCCAGAGGAAGGCAAAAAACCCCAGCTAAAAAGGGGGAAAAAATTCCTTCCTGACTCCAAACGGCAATCGGAAAGTATCCCTGGATCAACCAGGTCTATATGCATTAATAACAGTAATTCTCAATATTTTTTAGTTTTAGAAACTTATCCAGGCCTTTTTTAAAGTTATTCAATGAACTTGCCATTACCACATCTGCTGGAAGACAGTTTCACAGTTTCACCGTTCTCACTGTAAAGAAACCTCTCCTAACCTGAAGATGAAACTTCTTTTCTTCCAACCTTAAAGGATGTCCACGTGTCCTCTGATATGACCTATTAGTGAACAATGCACCAGAGAGCTCATTGTATGGGCCATTAATATATTTGTACAAGGTTATCATGTCCCCACGCAACCGCCGCTTCTCCAATGTAAACAGCCCTAGCTTGTCTAATCTGCCTGCATATTCAAGCCCCTCCATTCCCCTTATTAATTTAGTTGCCCTTCTCTGAACTGCCTCAATTTCCAAGATGTCCCTTTTGTATATGGGATTCCAAAACTGCACCGCATATTCCAAATGAGGCCTTACCAGTGCCTTGTAAAGAGGGAGAATAATATTTTTCTCTCTTGAATCTATTCCCCTTTTTATACAAGACAATATCTTGCTAGCTCTAGCTGTTGCTACCCTGGCATTGTTTGCTACAGCTAAGTCTGTTATCTACCAGAACCCCCAAATCTTTTTCCATTACAGATGAACTTAACACAGAGTTATTTATGGTGTAGATGGCACAGGAATTATTAAATCCCAAATGCATCACCTTACATTTATCTACATTGAATATCATCTGCCATTCTGCTGCCCATTTTGATAATCTATCTAGGTCTGCTTGCAGCACTTGCACATCATTGGAATTTTCCAAAGCTCTGCATAATTTAGTGTCATCAGCAAACACAGAGACCTTGCTCTCAATGCCCCCTTCTAAGTCATTTATAAACATATTAAACAGAAGCGGCCGCAGTACAGAACCCTGAGGCACTCCGCTTAGAACTTTAGCCCACATAGATGTAGCTCCATTAACCACCACTCTCTGTTTGCGGTCCAATAACCAGTTCTCTATCCATGAACAAATGTTTTCTTCAAGGCCAACAGTCCTCAGTTTATACATTAGTCGCCTATGTGGCACAGTATCAAAAGCTTTTGCAAAATCCAAATATACCACATCCACTGCTGTGCCTGAGTCCAACTTCTTACACACTTCTTCATAAAAACCAATTAAATTTGTCTGGCATGATCTCTTAAATCCATGCTGACTACTACTAATAAGATGATCTCTGGAGACAAGTCAAGGATATGATCCCTTAACAAAGTTTCCATCACCTTCCCTACCACTGATGTTAGGCTTACAGGTCTATAGTTACCAGGCTGTGAACGACTACCTTTTTTGAATATTGGTATTACATTGGCTTTTTTCCAATCCAGCGGCACATCCCCAGACAAAAGCGAATCTGAAAATATGAGAAACAGTGGTCTAGCTAGAACTGAACTAAGCTCTTTTAAAATCCTAGGATGCAATCCATCTGGTCCTGGCGCTTTATTGATATTAACTTTGTCTAATTGTTTCCGTACCATATCCTCCGTTATCCAATGTGAAAACTCTTCATTTCTTCCCTGCATATTGCTACAATCCCTACTGTAAGGACAAGGATTCTCAACAGTAAAAACCGATGTAAAAAAACGGTTTAGCAGATTAGCCTTTTCGGCATCCTCTACAACCACCTCAGCTCCATTATTGGGTGTATATATGTTTGTTATGAGATAGTGTGTGTTGTTGATTTTACATTCTAGGATAATGTATCTTCCTGTTTTATCTATTGTCTTTTTTATTTCTTGAAAGGCTACAGTATTTTTGATTGCTATGGATACCACTCTTTTTTTCTTTTGAAAGGTTGCATGGTAGATATTTGTGTATTCTTTATGATGTAGTAAATGGGTATGTTGTGATATTAGATGTGTTTCTTGTAGACATAATATGTCTGGTTTTATTTGGGTTATTTCCTTCCATAGTGAGTAGCGTTTGTATGGTGTGTTAAGTCCCCTTATGTTATATGATACTACCTTAAGTACCATTGTATTTTGTGGTATTTGTAAGTTTTGGTCTTGAAAGAGCATCACATTTGCTTGGGAATCTTCCCCAGTTCCCAATGTTATTCCTTTTTAGAAGTTTCGGGCATTATTCCCCTACTGTTATTTTGTTTTGTAATTTGGCCCATCTTTGGTGATAACACTTTTATTTAGGTCCTTGTCTCCTTTCCCCCTTCCCTTTCTTCTCCTTTCCTCTCCTTTCCCTTCCCCTTTTCCTCCTTTTCCTTTCCTCCCCCTCCCTCTTTTTAACCTACTCACATAGCGAAAAAGAAAACATTCACATTCCATATGCATATCATTCTTTATCCATATTCCTTCCCTCGCCCTCCCACCATTCTCAAGAGGGGTTCAAGACATATGTAAACATTTTAGGTTTTCATTTATTATATACATTCTATTCTCTTCTTTTGGTTCATACCTACATATTTTCCCAATGTGTGAACCTGTAACATCTATGTGTTACGAAATACTTTCTTTCTGTGTGTCTATATGTGGTATGTGTTGTTTCCAGTTGTTGGCTGTGCGTGTTATCTCCACCCCCCATCATAGCTTTGCTCCCAAGTGGTTAGTAGCTTCATGTCCACACATTTAGCCTTATGTTAATATATAATTGTCTTCCTCCTTATTTCTCATGTGCCTCTTTATTATCTGCTATCGTTTCTGTAGATTATGCTTATATAGTTTGACTTTTGGGTGTATATATACACCCATGTCTTTTGTTTTCAGGTCTGGATTTCTTTTTTTTCTTTTCTTACCTATGGGAGTCTCCAATGTGCATACTTACACAATCTTTATTACCAGTTAATCCCCGTTTATGTATCTATATATGATATGTGTTATTTTCTATTCACTGGGATTACATGTTTCCATTCAGTCCCATTATAACCATTAAACACGTAAATAGATTGAAGCTACTTATTCCCACACACCATCTCCATGTTACAATTCGGGTCTATATATCGCACGTATTTTGTTTCATTAAACTCCATATATACAAATATACATATCATGTATGCTTATGTAATAATGACATTCTCATTACTCATGCATAATATTTTTTATCATTGAACTTTACTTCCCCCCCCCCCAACCCCCCACAAAATATGTCCTTAAAACATTATAGAGCATGTAGCTTTCCAAACAATTTAAGTCTTAACTCATACATATTATTAACATTCATTATCAATATTCCTTCTCTTTACCCATTTCCTAGCAGTGGAGAAGGTTGATTTATTTTAATCATAAACTGCACCTATATCTTTATATCTCCTTGTGCTTGGGTCACTTTAGTTAATCCTTCTTTCTTTCCCTTTTTTCTCCCCTTCTCATATTCTGGTTTCCTGAAGTTTAAATTTAAGCAATTAATTCCTTTGGATTTCTTTTAGGGTTTTGTTTTGTTCCATTCTTTGAGTAGTTTTTGTGGAGAGTTTTGAAGTTTGTTTGTGCTGTTATTGTTGTCAGGTTGGATTTTCCAAATTCCCCATTTTTGGAGTAAATTTGTGGCTGCTTCCACTGAGTTTATTGTGTGATAATTTTCTCCATATTTGATGGTGAGGCGCAGAGGGAACCCCCATGAGTATTGTATTTTCCTTGATCTTAGGATATTGGTTACCTCTGAGAATTGCCTCCTCTGGGCAATGGTATATGGAGCTAAATCTGCTAGAAATATAAGTTTCTGATATTCCACTGGCAGTGATGTGGGGTTCCTCATTTCTTTTACTAGTCTATCTTTTATTTGAAAAAAATGTAGTCTTAGTATAATGTCTCTTGGTGCCTGTACTGGAGCGTATTTAGATTTGGGCAGTCTGTGTATATGATCCACCACTAAATCCAGTTCCGTGGCGTCTGGTAGAAGTGCTTTAAATAAGTTTTGTGTGTACTCCATGAGCTGGTTATTTTTCACCTGCTCCGGGACACCTCTTATCTTAAGATTATTTCTAGGAGATCTGTTTTCTAGATCTGTGATTTTATTTTGAAGTTCTGTTACAGTCTCAGATAATTGTCCATGCGAATCTACCAGATCATTATATGATTCCACATATTGTTTAAATTTGTTTTCTATGTGGGTTGTCCTGTCACCAATATCTGAAATATCCTTTTTGAGATCGTTCATTAGGATAGTGAAGTCGGTTATTAGTGCCTTATGTTGTGAAGTAAATAATTCTTTCAAAGTTGAAACTGTGATTGGTTCATCATGTTTGGGAAATGTATTAAAACAGTCATTAGTGTATTTCCTTTGCTTGTTGTCATCAATTAGACTCTCAGATATATCCACTTAATCTGCCATCTCAGGTGCTGAGGATTGTGGGCTATCTGATATATTTGTCATGTCCGTTTTATGTTCTATTATGTGGATTGGGGAATCACTCATGTGTGTTTGTTCTGGTTCACTAACCTTTCTGTTTCCCTTCTTTTTTCAGGTGTTTGGTCGTCTGTTAATTCCAGCATTGGACCTGATCGGGAGGCGCGAATCTCTTCCTGGGCGCCGGCGCCATTTTGGGACGCTTTCCCGGGTCTTTCCCCTGCATTGAAGTAAGCGGTAAGTTTTGTGGGTTTATTTCTCTGCTTATCGGCTTTTCCTCTGGCCATCTTTTCCCCTGTGTTCTCCTCCGTACTTGTACTCGGTTATTTGGTTTCCTTGGGCTGGTAGTCACGTTGTTTTAGTAGGGAGAGCTCCGGAGCCAATACTTATGTATTATAAGAAATAATGCGCCCCTTAACATTAGAATATAAGGACCTTACGCCACCTTGGAGTTTCCTGTCCTGTATAAAAGCACTCGGCCTACGGCCTCGTGCTTCTATATTGTCAGGGAACTCCTCGGTGGCGTAATATCCTTATATTACACTGTAAGGGGCGCATTATCCCTTATATTATATTACTAGGGTATTATTATAATCCAAAATGTGTATAGCTGCCCCTAGTGAGGATTCGAACCCTGGTCTCCCATGTCAAAGGCAGTGCCTTTAACTACTACACTATCCAGCTACTACATTATATGGATAATATATTGCTAGGTTATATAGTAATATAATAACCATATAATAACCATATGATAACCTAGTAATATATCATCCATATAATGTAGTGGCTGGATAGTGTGCTGGTTAAAGGCACCACCTTTGAAATGGGAGACCAAGATTTGAATCCTGGCTAGAGGCAGCTATTCAAATTTTGGATTATTATAATACCCTAGTAATATAATAACCATATAATAGCCTAGTAATATAATAACCATATAATACCCTAGTAATATAATATTGTTATTATATTACTAGATCATATGGTTATTATATTATTATTATATTATTGTGCTGCCCATCTTTACACACACTTGTGTGCAAGTGTACCTAGAATCGATATTGTTTTGAGGGTAAAAGTTGGTCACACAAAATTGCGTGATTTGATTTATATTTGTCTTCAGTTCATTCGGGTTTGCATTATTGATTAATAAAAAAAGAAAATGGTCAAACATTAATACATGAAAAATATCTTCTTTAATCACTCTCGTTTTGCATATCTTTGAGCTTATTTTCCTGAGTTTGTATCCTTTCATAGCATGAAAAATATTTTTCTAGCAGAGCATGGGTCAAGGCACACAAATGTGTTGTTTGAAGGCATGTGTTGTTTGTGTTATTGAAATCCAAAAAGTTGTGGAAAACACTATTAGGCTCATTTCCCTGGAGCCGCTGGGCAATTTTATGGAGTTAAAGTTGTGCTAGCCGCTTCGTTATCGTTATACTTCATAATAGTATCGTTTTACTCCATATTAATGCCAGATGCACGTGTTAGGCAAAAGACACACGCGCATCTGGCTCTCGCAATTCAATGCCTTTTTTTCGCTACAATTAGCTCTGGATTTTATATCCCGCAGTAAGCAAATCCCTTTTCAGGATTTACCCACAGTCACAAACGTGATATTGAATCGCGTGCAGCAGTTTTACCCAGAGTGTTCAATAAGATAAAGATCTAATGATTATACAATAAAAAATAATAATAAACTGCAAAGTATCCATAGTTTTTAGGGGCCACATAAAAACTATAAACATATAGACATTCAAATCCATGGGGGGAAAAACTGATTTCTTTCAAAACTAGGTCAAATAACAGTTTTGAAATAAAAAGTGTATTCTTTCTACTTTGCGTTATTTAAGGGCTCTTGTAATGTTTTACAGTGTAATTGCCTAGAATCTGTTTAAAACTATTATACATGTAATACCATCACTGTGCCTTGTTTATTGATGTTGTTATTACACCCTATGTCTATACAAAGAATAAGTGATTCTGTAAACAATGCAGCAAAATTATTGCTTTCTTCTCTCACCAATTACTTGCTTGGATATCTTTTGAGACTGTCTAGATTGTTGGGAAATGTTCTATTTAAAATTACATCTAATGTATTATCTAAGCACAAGTGTTAAGCGTCTTTTAATGGCTGTTGGTTTATATGAACAATCCTTCAAAAAATGTATTTATTTTTTAAAAGGGCTTATATTATCTTATTGCTAAATCGAACCATTATTGGATTGTAAGAGAATGTCCTACTTTTAAATCACAGCTAATGCAATATGGTTTGCTTATAGTTGAACTTATTAAAGGAAAGTCTGAATTGTTATGTTGTTTAAGATGATATAAGAGATTTAAAATTATTGTCTACATATTATGGCAAATCACAGTAGTTTTCAGGAAAATGAAAACCTAGATGTTGCAAGTTAGGTGACGAAATGGCAGCAATTCAGTATCCTGGATCATTGTCTTATTTGTTTAACTTAAAGGACATCTAAAGCCTCAGAATAACATAGTAATAGTAACATAGTAACATAGTAATTGAGGTTGAGTAAAAACATACGTCCATCAAGTCCAAACTATTCACCCTCCCTTTTTTCTTAACCCTACCTAACAGTTGACCCAAAGGAAGGCAAAAAACTCCAGCAAAAAAAAAAGGGGGGGGGATACTTTCCTGACTCCAAACGGCAATCAGAAAGTATCCCTGGATCAACCAGATCTATATGTATTAATACCAGTAATTCTCAATATTTTTTTAGGTTTAAAAACTTATCCAGGCCTTTTTTAAAGCTTTTTAATGAACTTGCCATTACCACATCTGCTGGAAAACAGTTCCACAGTTTCACCGTTCTCACTGTAAAGAAACCTTTCCTAACCTGAAGGTGAAACTTCTTTTCTTCCAACCTTAAAGGATGTCCACGAGTACTCTGATATGACCTATTAGTAAACAATGCACCAGAGAGTACATTGTATGGCTCATTAATATATTTGTATAAGGTAATCATTTCCCCACACAAACGTCGCTTCTCCAATGTAAACAGCCCTAGCTAGTCTAATCTGCCTGCATATTCAAGCCCCTCCATTCCCCTTATTAATTTAGTTGCCCCTCTCTGAACTGCTTCCATTTCCAAGATGTCCCTTTTGTATATGGGATTCCAAAACTGCACCGCATATTCCAAATGAGGCCTTACCAGTGCCTTGTAAAGAGGGAGAATAATATCTTTCTCTCTTTAATCTATTCCCCTCTTTATACAAGACAATATCCTGCTAGCTCTAGCCATTGCTATCTGGCATTGTTTGCTACAGTCTGTTATCTACCAGAACCTCCAAATCTTTTTACATTACAGATGCACTTAACACAGAGATATTTATGGTGTAGGTGACACAGGGATTATTAAATCCCAAATGCATCACCTTACATTTATCAACATTGAATCTCATCTGCCATTCTGCTGCCCATTTTTATAATCTATCTAGGTCTGCTTGCAATACTTGCACATCATTTGAAGTTTCCAAAGCTCTGCATAGTTTAGTGTCATCAGCAAACACTGAGACCTTGCTCTCAATGCCCCCTTCTAAGTTATTTATAAACAGATTAAACAGAAGCGGCCCCAGTACAGAACCCTGGGGCACTCCGCTTAGAACTTTAGCCCACATAGATGTAGCTCCATTTACCACCACTTGTTTTCTTCAAGGCCAACAATCCTCAGTTTATTCATTAGTCGCCTATGTGGCACAGTATCAAAAGCTTTCGCAAAATCCAAGTATACTACATCCACTGCTATGCCTGAATTTAAATTCTTACTCACTTCCTTATAAAAACCAATGAAATTTGTCTGGCATGATCTATTTCTCATAAATCCAGGCTGACTACTAGAGATGTCCGAACTTCGCAAAATCCGGTCCATTCGACGATCCGCGAATTTTCAAAAAAATTAGAAAATCCGCAAGCGGACCTATTAAAACGCATTAAAACGAAAAAATCCTTGAATATATGAGAAAGTTTTTGAAAATACGTATTTTCACGCATTTTCGAAAATACAAGAATTCCTCGTAATTTCGAAAATTTTAGAAAATACGTATTTCACGCATTTTCGAAAATACGTGAAATCCTCGTAATTTCGAAAATTTTCAAAAATAGGTATTTTCACACATTTTTCGAAAATACGAGAAATCCTCCTAATCTCGAAAATTTTCGAAAATGCGGTTCGGAAAAGTTCCGAACGCGGTAAATCCGTCGAGGATCCGGGTTCGGATCCGCGAACTGGGCCATCACTACTGACTACTACTAGTAAGATGAGCTCCACCCTGCAGGATTAGAGTCATATCGTAATCGATCAGGCATGCAAAGCAGAGCAATAGATAAAAGCAAGAAGCGGAGCAAATGTAGTGTTATGTAGTGGTATCAGCAAGGATAACTTAGGAATAGGAACGATCTCACCCGATCCGGCAAGCGTGTTCAGAAATTCCTTCCTCCTCGTGGTATATGAATGTCCAGTTCCAATATATCAGGCCAATTCATTATGCATAGAAAGCAACATGTTGGCAGATACTTTCAAGTATCTCTATCTATCTGTTCAATTCTCTAGTATTTTCTAGTATTTCTAACTATCTTCTCAATTTTCTCTTTCTATATCTATACTTGCCTATATCTACCTATACTTGCCTTTTATCTAGGGTGAGTACAAATTTAGAAATGTACACAATATCCCTTTAAAAGTGGTCCACATCTGCTCAGTATGTTTACCTAGAAACAATTCCCCCCAGTCTATGAGCAGGAGGGATTCCTTTAACAGCATACAATTAGCTTTCCTAAAGTTAAAAGTTTTTGTTAACCCAGTGCAATTTAGTTTTTTGCAACCTATATTAAATGACACTATATCATGGTCACTATTCCCTAAGCTTCCCATTACCTTCATCTCCAAAATGAGCTCAGGGTTATTAGATATCACCAGATCCAACAACGCATTCTGTCTAGTAGGAACTTCTACAATCTGTGAAAGAAAATGCTCATATAGGAAATTTAAGAACTTTATACCTTTTGAGGTGCTGGCAGTTCCCTTGCTCCAATCTATGTCAGGGTAGTTAAAATCCACCAAAACATGCCCCATACCAGCAGCCTTCGCCAACTGCATATGGAGATGTATTTCCACCTCCTCCCCGGCATTTGGCAGCTTATAACATACTACAACAATTAATTTACCTACCTTCTTGCTTCCTGTACACAGCTCTACCCATATCATTTCTGCCATATTGTTTATGTCCCCATCTATTCCATCTTGTAGATTTGGCTTTAATTCCTGTTTAACATACATAGATATTCCTCCTTTCTTTTTAATTCTGTCATGTCTAAATAAGGAGTATCCTTCAATATTTACTGTCCAGTCGTGTGAATCATTTAGCCACGTTTCTGCTATACCAATTACAACATACCCTTCCTTTAAAGCTATTAGTTCTAGTTCCCAGGTTTTTCCAGACAGACATCTTGCATTTGTAAACATACATTTTAGATTATCAATTGATGTACATGCCTCCATATCCTCTAAGCTCCCCCTTCCCCTCCCTCCATTGTGTTATTAGTCCCCGATCCCTAACTTCTCTATCTACACTTGTGTAGTTCAACGTACCCTCCCCACATACCTTCTCCCCCAAAACAGCTGCACCATCATCATTGAGGTGCAATCCGTCTCTACTAAAGAGCCAACAGAAAAGTCAGCCCAGTTCTCTAAAAACCCAAACCCCATCAACTTACACCACCCTCTTGTTCACGCATTTATACTCCTGAGCTCCCATTGGCTTCCTAGCATTTAGCTTCCTAGTATTTCTGAAATCACTGCCTTGAGGTCCTTGCTTTTAACTTGGCCACTAATTTTCAGAAATCATTTTTAAGGACCTCACCTCCACCTCTAACTTTGTTATTGGCACCAATGTGACCTAAGACCGTTTGGTCACTCCCAGCCCCACCCAATAATCTGTCTACACTATCCACCACATGTCGAACCCTAGCACCAGGCAGACAACACACTGTTTCGCATCTAGGGTCTTGGCAACAGATTACCCTATCTACCCTTCTAATAATGGAGTCCCTTACCACTATTACCTGCTTATCCTTCCTAGCCCCCAATTCTCCCTCCCTTGTATTGGAGATAGCTGTCTCCTGGGTGCTCAAAGGAATGGCCCGTTCCATGCATGCTACCTTATCTGCCTCATTTCCACCCTCCAGTTTACTGGCCCCTGCCAGTACCTGCAATTCCCCCAGATTTGTCAAGCCCTGCAATGCTGCAAGTTTCCCCTTTAGATTCTGAACCTCCAATTCTAAATGGGCAACCCACTCACATCTGATACATACATAGGTCGCTTTGGGGCAACTGCTCCAGATCCCATACATGCTGCAGGATGCACATTGCGTGGCCCCAACAAAACTGTCCATACTAAACAGCAATACACGCAAGAAAAACAGCAATACACACAAGAGAAAAAGCAGTCTTGTTCTTAAACCCTTTTTGTTCTAAACGCTTTTGTTTCTTAACGCACCCCTTAAAAACAGACAAACCCTTTGAAACAGAAAATCCCTTTGAAAGAAAATCGCTCAAGAGCTGATTGCTCTGGAGAAATTACTTAAAGAAGCTTCAAAACCCATTAAATAACATTGAATATGATGGTAGATCTCCTTGATATAAACATAGAAATGTGTGTCTCATCTTATTATGATATGGTTGTTGATAAATGTACTTTTCTAACATGAGGTTTGTGTTTTACTTAACAGCATTCCAGTATGGCACAGTGTGGTCACTAGGGATGGCAGGTTCGTGGATCCGAACCCGGATCCGCCGCGGATTTATCCCGTTCGCGAACGGCGGATTTTTCCGGATTTTCCGCCTTCCGAACTTCCGAAAATTTTCGAAAATACGTGAAAACTCGTAATTTCGAAAATTTTCGAAAATACAAGGATTTCTCTTAATTCCATACATACGTATTTTTCGAAAATTTTCTAAATTACGAGGATTACTTGTATTTTCGAAAATACATATTTTCGAAAATACATGAAAACTCGTAATTTCGAAAATTCCCGAAAATACGTGAAAACTCTCGAAAATACGGGAAATCTCGTTATTTCAAGGGTATTTTTAATTTTAACGGGTCCGCTCGCGGATTTTCGAATTTTTTCGGAAATTCGCGGATCCTCGAGCGGACCGGATTTTGTGAAGTTCGGACATCTCTGGTGGTCACTGACCATTTTGTTCTTTTACATGCTCAGTCCTGCAATAAACTGTAAGAACATGATACAGTTTGTCAAACCCACTATAAGCCTCTAGCCAATACTTTTACAGGCCAGATTAAGCACAGGAGCATGTCCAGTAACTGTACACACATACACTGTACATACACTTGGCCCATTCTGGGGGCCCTAGAAGTGGCACCCCATGCTCTAGTTGGCAGTGGGTCTAGCCCCACCCCCGGAAGTTATGCCTATAAAACACCGACCAAATGCCTGCACCACGCCCTTGTGATGCTCACCTTGGAGTTGGGGGGGGGGGCAAAAAATCGTTGCTGGGCTGCAGACCCAGAAAGTTATTTTGAACATTTTTATTTGTGGACCTTGGTAAAAGGGTACGTCTTGTGGTTTTGGTGGGTAATGCACATAAATCTATTAATATTTGTGAAAATTACTGAAATGACCAAAATTGAAATGAACTTCCTGGTTGCTGAAAATATGTAGTATTGTGAATTAATGAATTTTATAAATGTATAAGCTTATCTTTCTTGCCTGTTTAAGTGAGTGGATTGCATTGCACATGGGGTAGAAATAATAGATCCATTAGGCTATTACCTATCCCATGTGCGGAGCAATCCACTCCCTAGTAGGCTATTATCTACCCTCATGTGCACTGCAATCCAGTAACTATAACATGGCAGGCAGTGTGGAAGCATTTGGTATTGTGCACTCTCAGGCAGGCAGTGTGGCAGCATTGGGTAATATGCTCTCTTTGCCCAGGTGAGTGCACATTACCAAATGCTGGCACAATGCCTGCCCTATTAAGTGAGTGGATTGAACTGCACATGGCTATTATCTACCCTAATATGCAGTGCAATCCAATTACTATAACAGGGTAGGCAGTGTGACAGGGAAGGCAGCATTTGGTTATGTGCACTCTCTGCGCTAGTGAGTGCATATTACCAGTTGCTGCCACACTGCCTGCCCTGTTATAATGGGTGGATTGCACTGCACCCAGCTATTACCTATCCCAATGTGCAGTTCAATTCACTCACCATAATAGTATAAATAGTAAGTATTTATAAGCATAAAAAACCCACAAGTGTCCTGAAATCGCACACTTTTTGGCATGGGTGTAATTAGTGATATCTACAGAAAGTTGGCTGTAAGACACCCATTATACTCCCCCCAAAAAGGGCAGACATTAGGAGAAATAGTAATATACTGAAGGCTAATAACAAGATAAACTCAAAGTGAAGTCACTAAGGTCTTCATTATCACATTTTGGACCCTATACATATATCTAAAACACCACTGAAACAATTCTCCATAAATACAGGAAGACTACATATAAAATGGACTCTAAAGTGAGATCTAAATACAATGCATAAAGAAAATTGCAAGTTGCCTCATTGCCAGATGGACATTAACCAATTTACCTTAAAGTCGAGCTGAATAGGGGTGGGTAGGACTAAGTAACCTCTTCAATTTAGGAAAGCATGTTGTGTGGTGCTCAATATCTTCTAACAGTTTGGAGAAATAAATAAAAAAAAACACAATGAAAGATTGAAACGGCTATTTTTATTACAAAATATGTTATGCAGTTGGCTTTACTGTTCAACTTCTCTCCTAGTTATTCTAGTGCTAACACCTTCTGGATAATAAAATATTGGCTCTAGCTTTACAAGATAGAATGTGGATGACATCACCAACCAAAAAGGGCCGTATAAATCCATAGGAAACATGAATTGATGCAACATCAATTATTTTTTCTAAGGCGTGTAACAGTGATGAACCACAGTTTCAAAATGAACCTGGTTTTGATTCGGAACTGCCAGTTTTGAAAATCCACAGATCTTACAGGTTTTTTCGAAACTCTGAACTTTTCATTTCAAAATTGAAAATACAAATTTCCTATCAAAATATAAAAAAATCCTATTGAAAATGTAAAAATGCTATTGAAAATGAAACATAATTGGGATGAAGCCCATTTTTGAATCAAACCCACTTCCAGAATTCTCAGATTTTTCAAATTGCAGAACTTTCTGATACTTTCTGATATTTATGATAATTATCAAATCTTCGAATCTTTTGATTTTGGAATGTTTTAACATTAAGTTTTCGAAAATTAAATTTCATTTACATCGGGTTAACAGGTGTTTTACACGTATTTTAGGGCACAACACCATTTCCAAATCAGTTTTTTAAATCCAGCGCAAACAAAGCTTCTTACATGATGCGATCCTATGATGCAATAACAGACATTATCTCGTTTACGTCTGGTATTTTATCGCGGGATTGTGGAAAGGTAAGTAGCATGCTTGTTATTGTACTGATATTACTGATATTATTTACATTAGATTTACTACGGTAATTTGCATTTAAGTGCTTCATGATTGGAGGAAACAGAATGTAAAATATCTGCAAGAGGTTGATTACTATTTTTACAGAACAGTATATTTTTGTATTACAAACTTTTTCATATAAACATTAAAAACATTTATTAGCAGTATTCCTTTTGTTACATTAAATTCTTGCATTTCTTTATTACCTTAAACTGATGCCCATTATGGAAATTTTGGTATTTCATTATGATTTTTTTTTTAACTTTATTAGACTAAATGAAATGTTTTGCCTGCAATTGAATTAATATGCACCTGTAACATTAAATGAATGTATTTAAATTAATGCCACATGAAGCTACAGTATGCAGACAGAAATCATCAGGAAGTCATGACTATTTCTATCTTTTTGGCACAAAGAATGTGCTTAATATAATTAATAAAAAAGAGGAACATATGCTAAGCAGAATGATAAGCAACATATAAGAGGTAATATAAAGTCATGCAACTAATTGCACAGAGGATAATTTGTATTTATCAGAATGTTATTGTAACTGCACCTAAGCCCTAATTTGTTTAGTCTACATGGTTTTTTAGAAGAAAAACATCTCATGCAGACACTTTGCTTAAGGAAAATGCAAATTGCCCATTTCTTTATTTAGAAATACTAACTGCAGGGTGGGGCTTAGTGGCACATGGGGTGAGACGTGCAAAGCAGAGGCTCCTGCTCCATAACAATTAACCTGAGGCTAACCTTAATATCCTGGAACTGCAAGCAACACAAGAGAGATACCGGACACCACATCCCAGCACAGAGGCCACAACCTAGAATAAAACCGCTGATCAGGCAAGGGGCAGGGACACAAACCTGCATCTGGCAAGAGAAGTGGGAGATATCCTTTTTGAAAACACTAAAATTATGATCTTTCCAGATTATTTGCTGGAACTTCAGAAAAGAAGAGCCACATTGCTAGACATCAAAAGACGACTGCCCAATGTTAAATATTCCATGGCATACCCAGCCAGATTGAGAATTATAGATGCAGGATAAACCAGATTATTTTATGACCCCACAGAAGCCAATAACTGGCTGGAGTATTAACAAGCTGGAAGATCTTAAAACCAGCCACAAGCCAAAAAAGCTACAATGGACAGTACCAATGGTTACTCTCTCAGGTGATCTGCTCATCCACACAGAGACATGCCCTGCCCCCCTCCTCACTTTCCATTTTGGACAACCACCCTACATTTAAGGGAAGACCCTCCCTGATCTATTACACCCCCATTTGATACCATGACATTCTGGCACAGCCAACCCTATATACAGGATTGGGAAAGCTTCAATTCCACCTAACTGTACTACTACAGTACAGCCCCAGAATATAAGCTTCCCCGAGTAGGAAGTTATTGTTAATTTGCTTCATCACTTACAGTTTAACCATGGTTAAAGTTGATTCTGATTATATGTTTGATTGTATCTAGCATGGGTCACATATTATCATTTCTGCTTCTGGAGTGACAGGTCTTTCCCTGTAAATGCTGTGAGTTTTTTTTGTAGCACTAAAAATTAATACTAGACCATACTTATTACTAGGTATATCTGACCGACCACCCATATCCCTATCTCCCTTAAAAGAAGCAGCTAAATTTGCTCTCAAATATTCTTAAGCAAAGTAATATGGGAGGTTTCAATCTAACTATGAACCCTAAGGTTGGCAGATTCTTGGATCCCTCCTTGGCAAGATGTCCGAACCCCTCATCCACCACATTGTCCTTACTAATGGAAGAAAGTGGTTGGGTGGATATCTAGTAATCCCCATACCCAAGAATTCACATGTTTCTTCACCACACACCAATCAGACTGGACTACTTCTTTCTTAATCCACCACTTGTACCTGATGTTGAAATGGTACAACATTTGCCACATAATCTGTCCAATCATAGTCCAGTCCCCATATACCCAAACCTCTCACCATCTCCTGGATATTCTACCCATATTGGTTATCCTCCTTCTCACACCCCGATACCAATGGAGATATTATTCAAGAATACTTCAATGAAGACCATGGAGATACAGCCCAACTAACACAATAAGAAACTTTTAAAGCACTAATAAGGGGTCAGCTTCAAAGCACCATATCGGCTATTAAAAAAGATTCCCAAAAGACTGATATACAAATAGAATAATCTTACAGAGAAGCTTAACAAGTTTATACCCGAGACCCCACCTCAGATAATAAATCACTTTGGACTAGTGCACAAAAACGATATGCTTCTAACACAACCAAACAAGAAAATAGGAAATGCTTTTTCTATAAACAAAGATACTTTGAGCACAGCAACACCTCTGTTAAGTGGTTAGCATACCTAGCAAACAAATTGACACAATAGACTACAATCCTGTGTGTTAGAGACCCAGTCAAAGGTATAATTACCCACATATATTTGACAAAAATTCAAAACCTTTTACACAGAGCTTTATACATCCCAATTACCATACTCTAAAACAAAAATAGAAGCATATCTAGATGCCTTTCAATTACCTGAAACTCCAGAGAGAAAACGATGTAATGCTCAATGCTTACATCTCTCTAGAAGAAGTGACTCAAGCATTTGGTAGTATGGCTACAAGGAAATCTCGGGACCAGGTGGCATCCCAGAAGTTTACAAACAATATGAAGAAAACCTGGCAAACCCATTACTCTAAACTTATCACAAATCACTCCAAGAGGACTTCATTCAATGAAGCTTGCATAGTATTAATACCCAAACCTGATAAAAACCTTCAGGAATATAGCTCCTATTGATATTAGCAAACAGATTGTAACAAGTAATCTCAAATATTATAAACCCAGACCAATTGGGCTTTATGCCTAATAAAATAAATATAATAAATCTACCTCTGAATTCTATACAAAACTCTGAAAGTGTTTAGTGAAAGTGTCACTAAAAATAAATGGCATCATATCTAAACCCATATGACTACAGTATATAGGGGAACCAGTTAGGGCTGCCCCTTTGCCCATACCTCTTTGCCCTCACAATTGAGGTACTGGCGATCCAACTAAGATCAAACCCCAACATTCAGGGACTGTCCCTAAACTCATGACCCAGCCTAATAAGTCTTTACACCGATGATCTTTTATTTAGCTGACCCACATACATCCCTTCTAACAGCATACAGTATCATCTCCCAGTTTGGGACATATTTGTTCCTCTTCCCCCTAGATAAAGGGCTCAATATTCTACCACCTCTGTCCGATCTTAAACTAATCGACCACAGATTTATATTTTTGGGAATAATTATCAAACACTCCCTGGCCCAGTTCTACGAGGTTAATGTACTCCCCCTCTTGGAATTAACAAAATACAAGATTTCAATATGGAAACAACTACCAATAAACTTACGAGGAAGAATAAACTTGGTTAAAATCACACTATTTCCCAAACTATTATACGTTTTCCAGCACTTCCATACCTATATACCCCTACGTTTTTCCAAGAACTTAACTCCTTATTGATTTCTCTGATCTGGGGAGCGGGAAGGCCTAGAACAATGCTAAAGGTCCTCCAGTGCCCAAAATCAGCAGCAGGACTTGCATTACCCAACTTTTTATATTACTTCTGGGCTAGCCAGTTTAAGTACTACTTCCACTGGCTCCGACCACCAGAAGGCACTCTAGATACAGACCAGGAAACTCAAATCCAGGGCAACCCTTGACTAGAACTAATGTTACATGCATACTTACCTGGGCACCCAATGGCTTTCCTAGAAAATCCAAACTACGAATTGAAAGAACCACTCTACATATACAAATGTACACGGTCTGGTGACAATTGACAACAGTGCTTGGACTGGATGGTTTAAGATATATATCACCAATCTGGCGCAATCATAAGTACCCACAAAAAGCCTCCTTTACCAATTATACAGATTGGGATCATAGAGACATAGGGTGCTTCTACCAAATAATACAAGGTCGACAACTAATGTCCTTTGAAGACCTCAAAACTAAATATGATCTACCATACCACTACCACTTTCGATACCTACAATTAAGATACTGTGTCAGATCAGAATTTGTAGGAACTGAGATCCCTGTGCTAACACACTCTGTTTTATCACATAGGCACCTAATGTATAAGCTTGTTGTATAATGAATAGGGTCTGTTGGTCTGGGGAGGCACATTTGTAGATGGATAGAAAATTGGTTAATAAATAGTATGTATAGAGTAGTTATTAATGGGGCTTCATCGATATGGATTAAAATGCTAAGTGGGGTGCCACAGGGTTCTGTGTTTGGGACGCTTCTATTCTGTTTATTAATGATTTGGAAGTGGGTATTGTCAGCAACATTTCTGTGTTTGCTGACTGTAAGGGAAAGTTATATGAAATCATGAGAAACCATATTGTAACAAGGCAGGTGCTGTAGGACTTAGATGAAGCGATAAGATAATTCTGATGTTAATTGAAAGTTATGACTGGAGTGTTAGAGGCTCTGACCATAGAGATATGAAAGGACCATTATTCACCATCCATTAATGGTTCTGGATGACATTGTGGTGAAGGGACAAGTGTCATCTTTGAGCCGACAATTGATGAGTTATGGTATGCGTTGGACTGCTAGAGTCCTTTTTACTCCATTTTAATTGTACTTATAATTCAATTATGCTTATATGTTCTTACATTATATCTGTATCTGGATATTGTCTTATTGTGTACCATGGTGAAGTAATGCATTACTGCATCTATTTGTGATGTATTATTCTAACACCTAAGGTGTATATAAACCGAGGGAATTCGCTGTTCGGTCTCCGTCCTTCTGATAGTGACTATGGTTACTGTCGGTTCGATAGAGCTACTTGCAAGTACTTTTGTATGCGCAATAAAGTGTTGTTTTCTTTCACCAGATTGCTTTTCTCCTAAGTCTCATTTTTGCCGTAACACTGACGACACAAAACTCTGTTGACCATTAAAAACTTCAGAGGATGTGCAATCGTTGCAGGGGGATCTAGATAGATTGGCACATTGGGCTGCTAAGAGGCAGATGAGATTCAATGTTGATAAATGTAAGGTGATGCATTTTGGACTTAAAAATCCTTGTGCTGCTTATACTATAAATGGCTCTGTGTTAAGTGAATCCCTGTTGGAAAGGGATCCTGGAGTTTTGGTGGATAACAAACTTAAAGGTAGCAAGCAGTGCCAGGCAGCAACACATAGAGCTATCATGGTATTGTCTTGTATAAAGAGAGGTATGGATTCAAGGGAGGAAAATGTTATTCTCACTCTACTACAAAGCATTGGTAAGGCCTCATTTGGAATATGCAGTACAATTTTGCAATTCTGTGTACAACAAGGACATCTTTGAAATGGAAAGGGTTCAGAGAAGGGCAACTAAATTTATAAGGGGATTGGGGGAGCTTGGGGGGGAGCTTGATTATGAAGAGAGACTGGACAATTTACAATTATGTACGCTAGAGAAAAGGTGCTTGCATGGGGATATGATCACTGTGTATAAATACATTAACGTGCCATGCAACAAACTATCTGGGGCGTTGTTCACCAATAGAACAGGTCAGAGGACATGTGGACATTCCTTAAGACTTGAAGAAAAAAGGTTTAGGCTTCAAGCTCGGAAAGGGTTTTTCACTGTGAGAACGGTAAAGCTATGGAACTGTCTTCCAGTGGATGTTGTGATGGCAGGTTCATTGGACAGTTTAAAAAAAAAAGGTGAATGAGTTTCTGCAAACAAGAAATCGATATTTTCGATTGCTGCTTGGAGCCAGGAAGGAATTTTTTCCCCTTCATAAATTTGGTGGTTTTTTTGCCTTCCTGGATCAACAGTTAGGCAGGAAATGAGGATATTGTTTGATGGGTTTGACTGGATGGATGTATGTCTTTATTCAACCTCAAATACTATACTATATATTAAGGGATGTATACCCGAGGTATAGGTATCCATAGGTATCCTTGAGTAGATGATTTTTTAACTTTAATACACCATCAACACTATTATCACTATTAATCATGTTCGAGTATGTCATACTCTATTATCATGGCACTAGCACTTTTTTACTATTTTTTACAAAAATGTTGTATAAATTTATTCTTTTATTGTCTTATACTCTTAAACTTTCATACAAGATAATTGTACTCACTTAATTGAATCATTGGGACTGATGTATTGTTTAATTATATCACTAGAGGTCACTGTTACTTCCTGTTGTATCACTTTATTTAAATGAACTAAGCACTTTTGTTCATTATTGAATTGTCTGAGGAAGGTACCACACGGGTACCGAAACGTTACACGTGTGAATAAACACACTGGAGTTTGTTAAAGACTGGAGTGCGCTATTTTTTGTGACTACATACCCGAAGTTTACACACTGCTGATACATACCCAGATGTCTCCTTTATACAACTCTCTCCTTGGAAGAGCGGGAAGAGGTGACTAGCGTCTCCTGCAGCTAAAAACAAATTAATAAAAATATGCCAGTGCCAACAAGTCTACTTAGCACCAATGACTGGCCAAAATGCAAGCCCCTAGAACATCCTTCTGGCACCTACTATGGGAAAGTCCCAGAGTCCAAAGTTTCTGGAACAAGATAACTGACTATCTCACAAACAAGCTCAATCAACCGGTGCCCTTAGAACCCAAGTTGTGTATCTAAACACCAGATTCTGTTCCTAAAACTGACATTATTCTATGCCAGAAAGACCATTGTCTTGAAATGGATGGCCGCAGACCCCCCCTAAACTGTGCCAAAGGAAAGCACTAATTAATGGGGACTTCCGCTTTATAAGAACAATATATATAAGTACAGGCTGCCTGGCCAAATACTAAAAAATATGACCCATATGGTCGTAAAATATAGAGACAGAAATAAACAAAGAGGCTGAACACACCAAAGGGTTATTATTGTAAATTAAATATAGAAACTAAGATAAGGAAAAAAATTAATCTAAGGAATATACCAGATAAACAAGAAGCTAAACCTAAAAATATTTTCAAATCTCTAATACAATAGGTATAAGAGAACAGCAAACTATAAAATTTCTTCTGCATGTTCTCTGTAACAAGAGAAAATATCCATCATAAATGCCAATTATGTTGGCATATAAACAATCAGGGTTATTCAATAAAAGTTCTTATCATTAAAAATGGTGCTAATTTTGCCCCAACTAATGAGATGTTAGCTTTCAAATGTTAAGTAATATCTGATTGGTTGGGGCAAAATTAGCACAATTTTTAACGATAAGAACTTTTATTGAATCTCCCTGAATGTGCCTAAAGTTTTGTATGTCCTTTATATGGATGTGACATTTTTATGTAAGTCAGCATGTGACAGAACTAAAATAACATTAGATTTATCTTAAATAGGAAGTGGAAAGAGGTGTCTATATCTGTCACCAGTTCAGTAACTTCCAAATACAGGTAGCCCTACCAAGAATAACACAAAGCTTAGTAAATGTACGATTTTTTTTATTGGCTTCTAGTATAACCTAATGGAGGAGGAAATGTATGAAAGGGCTGATGCATTGAAATTTTGACAACCTTTACTTATGCTTAAGATTACGCAATGCATTTTTTAACTAGTTTGTTGTGTTTGAATTGGTTTTATGTAGCTTACACTATACAAATGTGAACCTATATGTGGAAAGATTACATTTTAATTTAAAAACTAAAGAGATGGCCTCTATTTGATCAAAATAAAAATAAAAAAATTAAGGTGAGCATTTTTTTAAAACAGAAAGCAAAACGAATTGTCTTAATGGGATAGTAGCATTGCACATAAAAAAAGCTCCTTGTGTTTACCCTAAGATTTTCTAGGCTGACTGACTGATATTTCCATGTATGGGTTGGTCACCACAGAAAAAATTAAGTTTTAACCTTTATTTATTTAGAAATACTAACAGCAAACTATAAAATTTCTTCTGCATGTTCTCAGTAACGAGAGAGAATATTCAACTGAAATGCCAATTATGTGAATAGAAACAGATAAACAATGTGCCTAAAGTTTTGTATGTTTTTTTTATATGGATGTGAAATCTCTTACCCCTGCTAAGAGAACAGAAAGCTTAGTAAGTCAATGAATTTTTATTGGCTTCTAGTATAACATACTGGAGGAGGATTTATGCACCGTAACTGGCTGAGTGCGTGTAGTGGTTTGGCTCCTGTAAAAATCCAAATTTTGAAATTTTAAAAGGTCTTACCTTTATAGAATTCTCCACGGTGCTGGGGAAGTGATATCTGTAGCATCCACAGTCCACCAGTCACAGAATTGAAGGGGGAGCTGAAAAAGACATTCAGCTGCAGCTTCCCCTGCAACCCAACGATAGATAGATAGATAGATAGATACATAGATAGATAGATAGATAGATAGATAGATAGATAGACAGACAGACAGACAGACAGACAGACAGAGAGACGGACAGATAGATAGATAGATAGATAGATAGATAGATAGATAGATAGATAGATAGATAGATGATAGATAGATATGCCATATGTAGCAGACATAAGCTTGACAAATGCCCAGCACACTTTGATTTCTCTTTCTGTAAGATGCTTGTGAAGGTTCTCATTCATCCAGGTCATGGTATATCTGTTATATTCAATTAGATCAACTGGACTTGAAGTTTAGTTCTTGGAGACGTTTCGCTAGTCATCTGACTGGCTCTCTCAAATCTTTCTGTAACATAATGTGATTATTATTAAAACAGTCCCAAGCATAGATTGTATTGAAATTATACGATTGATTAATGTCAACATCTCTATATTTGATTAACTTGATATCAGAAAGAAAAATTCTATCTATTTCTGAGGATAAAATGCACACATTATTTCTGGAAGGTATCTTATTTAAATTAAATAGCATCGACAGAAAGTATATTATTAAGTTACCAGATGTGCCTTCCTCGAAAAAATAAATATGATTTATAGGCCATTTTTAAGATTTGATGGTCTAATGAGGTTACAATAATGGCAATATAATGCCATTGCTGCTAAAACTTATTCAGCATATTCCTTGCTTGGCAGATACTTAATACTGTACTTGGATATTTCAATTCCTCATCACAGGAAATAAGGAGTTCAGGTTATAAATATTGCTGTAATTTGTTGTGCTATCTGGTTCCTTCCCAGACATTATAATTATTCATTTTTTGCCCACATCTCAGTGGAAAGCAAATATGATTGAATAAATTGAAAATATTCTGCTAGATTTTATAAAAAAGACATTATTTGGTATTAAAATATAGAGCTAGGGGGAAAAGTAATCAGTGCACTAAACACTTTTGTTGGGAAATGTATGAAAGGGCTGATGCATTAAAATTTTGACAATCTTTACTTGTCCTTAAGATTACGCAATGCATTTTTGTATTTGTTGTGTTTGAATTGGTTTTATGTAGGTTAAACTGTACAAATGTGAACCTTTATGTGGAAAGGTTACATATTAGGTTTAAGAGATGTCCTCTATTTGATCAAAATTTTTTAAAAAATATTTAAGGTAAGCATTTTTTTTAAAACAGATAGCAAAACTAATTGTCTTAATGGGATAGTAACATTACACATAAAGCTTTATACTAAGATTTTCCGGTGTGACCAACTGATATTTTCAGGTATTGGTTGGTTGCTACTGAAAAAATGTGTTAGGTGGGCCCCCACAACCGATGTCATTCATCCGGATTAGACAAAAGGACATGCTGGTAAATCACAGCTGATTGTGTGGCCATGATTTGGACCACGCGATCAGTTATAGCAAAAATGTCTGACACTGCTACATTTGCCACAACTGACAGTTGATTCATTCCACCCGCTTGCTAGTGACAAACAGTTGGCTGGGACGAAGAATTGTTCGGGGTGTGCCCAGTCTGAGAGTATAGTAGTTTTTCCTTAAATTGAACTAATGTAAAAAGTATATGAGGCTGAAGTCATTGTCCCATACAAGAATCCACCTATTCTGATAGCCATCCCTGTCCCCCCCACACCCCCATGCATCATTAAAGCCTTAATCTTAGGCCTCTCTATGACGACCCTAGGATTCTGAAACCCAAGTTCTTACTTTGTGAAAAACATACTAGCCCATGATATCATATATACATTTTTCTTGTTTGCTTTTCTAAAATGCAGGCTTTTCCTATAATTCCTGTTAAATTAAAGGGGATCTGTGGTCCAAAAATGACTAGGAAAATTAATAGGTATTGCTCTCCTGAGAATTTTTGCAATTTATTTTCATTGTTTATTTTGCATAGTTTTGAAGATATTTACATTTTTGTGTGTGTGATATGGTAGCAGCATCACCATATCAGCCAATCTGCCCTGTGTCTCCTCCTCCCCTTTGCAGCCCCCCTGGTCCCTCCCACTCATGAACCCCATGGTTCCTCCAGTTGCAGGCCCCCCTTGGCCCATTCTCTTACAGCCCCATGTGGCCCGCACACTCGAAGGTGCACAAGTCCCTCCCACTCACAGGTGCACAAGTCCCGCCCACCCATGGGTGCATAAGCTCTGCCCACTCGCGGGTGCCGTGGGCCACTCCCTTACCTACTCTGTCAGGACTTCACACTGCAGAGAGGAGGAGGGACTTCCTGTCTCCCTCACACACTGAGGGAGTCTGAGGCTGTGCTCGCCTTGGGCACTGTGCAGGAGAAGACTTAGGAATGTCACATGTCAGCCTCCCACCCATTAACTTTCTGGTCAGTCATTTCTGTATATCTTGGGCTGTGGAGCAGGTAGAGAGGTGGTTGATGGCTCGTAGGTAGGTAGGAATCTGGCCTTTCATGTAAACTCAACTTGTTTGGAGACCACAGTTCCCCTTTAAGGTAAGTAGAATTTTCCCCACAAAGTAATATAATATCCCAAAATTCCGTAACATCATAATAACCACCAGGTATCCACTTGAGTTTCAAATTGACACTCATGCCTTACACTATCTACCACTTGTTTGTCTATAGTATTTACCACTTATTTGTCTATAGTATCTACCACTTGTTTGTCTACAGTATCTACCCCTTGTTTGTCTATAGTGTCTACCACTTGTTTGTCCACAGTATCTACCACTTGTTTGTCTATAGTATCTAACACTTGTTTGTATATAGTATCTAACACTTGTTTGTCTACAGTATCTACCCCTTGTTTGTCTACAGTATCTACCACTTGTTTGTCTATAGTATCTACCACTTGTTTGTCTACAGTATTCTACCACTTGTTTGTCTATAGTATCTACCACTTGTTTGTCTACATAGTATCTACCACTTGTTTGTCTACAGTATCTACCCTTGTTTTGTCTATAGTATCTACCACTTGTTTGTCTATAGTATCTACCCCTTGTTTGTCTACAGTATCTACCCCTTGTTTGTCTACAGTATCTACCACTTGTTTGTCTACAGTATCTACCCCTTGTTTGTCTACAGTATCTACCACTTGTTTGTCTATAGTATCTACCCCTTGTTTGTCTATAGTATCTACCACTTGTTTGTCTATAGTATCTACCACTGTTTGTCTACAGTATCTACCCTGTTTGTCTACAGATCTACCACTTGTTTGTCTATAGTATTCCACTTGTTGCTATAGTATCTACCACTGTTTGTCTATAGTATCTACCACTGTTTGTCTAGTATCTACCACTTGTTTGTCTACAGTATCTACCCCTTGTTTGTCTACAGTATCTACCACTTGTTTGTCTACAGTATCTACACCCTTGTTTGTCTACAGTATCTACCACTTGTTTTGTCTATAGTATCTACCCCTTGTTTGTCTATAGTATCTACCACTTGTTTGTCATAGTATCTACCATTGTTTGTCTACAGTATCTACCCTTGTTTGTCTACAGTATCTACCACTTGTTTGTCTATAGTATCTACCACTTGTTGATACAGTATCTACCACTTGTTTGTCTATAGTAATCTACACTTGTTTATCTAGTATCTACCCCTTGTTTGTCTATAGTATCTACCACTGTTTGTCTACAGTATCTACCACTTGTTTGTCTATAGTATCTACCACTTGTTTGTCTATAGTATCTACCACTTGTTTGTCTATAGTATCTACCCCTTGTTTGTCTACAGTATCTACCACTTGTTTGTCTCTATAGTATCTACACTTGTTTGTCTACAGTATCTACCACTTGTTTGTCTATAGTATCTACCACTTGTTTGTATCTACAGTATCTACCACTTGTTTGTCTATAGTATCTACCACTTGTTTGTCTATAGTATTCTACCCACTTGTTTGTCTATAGTATCTACCACTTGTTTGTCTATAGTATCTACCACTTGTTTGTCTACAGTATCTACCACTTGTTTGTCTATAGTATCTACCCCTGTTTGTCTATAGTATCTACCACTTGTTTGTCTATAGTATCACCACTTGTTTGTCTACAGATCTCCCCCTGTTGTCTACAGTATCTACCACTTGTTTGTCTATAGTATCTACCACTTGTTTGTCTATAGTACTACCACTTGTGTGTCTATCAGTATCTACCACTTGTTTGTCTACAGTATCTACCCTTGTTGGTCTAGTATCTACCATTGTTGTCTACAGTATCACCCTTGTGTCTACAGTATCTACCACTTGTTGTCTATAAGTATCTACCCCTTGTTTGTCTTTATGTATCTACCACTTGTTTGTCTATAGTATCTACCACTTGTTTGTCTATAGTATCTACCACTTGTTTGTCTACAGTATCTACCCTTGTTTGTCTACAGTATCTACCACTTGTTTGTCTATAGTATCTACACTTGTTTGATACAGTATCTACCACTTGTTTGCTATAGTATCTACCCTGTTTGTCTATAGTATCTACCACTTGTTTGTCTACAGTATCTACCACTGTTTGTCTACATCTACCCTTGTTTGTCACAGTAATACCACTTGTTTGTCTAAGTATCTACCACTTGTTTGTCTAAGTAATCTCCCCTTGTTTGTCTACAGTATCTACCATTTGTTTGTCTATAGTATCTACCACTTGTTGTACTACAGTATCTACCACTTGTTTGTCTATAGTATCTACCACTTGTTTGACTACAGTATCTACCACTTGTTTGTCTATGTATCTACCATGTTGTCTATAGTATACCACTTGTTGTCTATAGTATCTACCACTTGTTTGTACAGTATCTACCATTTGTCTTATTTACCCCTGTTTGTACAGTATCTACACTTGTTTGTCTATAGTATCTACCCCTTGTTTGTCTATAGATCTACACTTGTTTGTCTATAGTATCTACCACTTGTTTGTCTACAGTATCTTCCCCTTGTTTGTCTACAGTATCTACCACTTGTTTGTCTATAGTATCTACCCCTTGTTTGTCTACAGTATCTACCACTTGTTTGTCTACAGTATCTACCCCTTGTTTGTCTACAGTAACTACCACTTGTTTGTCTATAGTATCTACCCCTTGTTTGTCTATAGTATCTACCACTTGTTTTGTCTATAGTATCTACACTTTTTGTCTAAGTATCTACCCCTTGTTTGTCTACAAACATAGAAAAGATAATCAATGCACATTCCTAGGCCCCATACAATATCATATTATCTGCTCACTGGCATACTTTATAAACAAAGGGGTTTTAGTATACATTACTGTGATCACATGAATGAAAGCCTTCCAACCACGTCAAGGTAACCCAGTCTGGAAGGTCCTAACGTCTAACCTTTTCAATTTCTTTTACTTCAATTACGATTAGCAAACTTTTGCATTTCTCATTCTTACACACTGGATCCATTTAACAGGCTCTCTCAGTAGATGGTAGATACTGTAGATAGTGGTACATACTATAGACTTGTTTGTCTATAGTATCTACCACTTGTTTGTCTATAGTATCTACCCCTGTTTTGTCTACGTATCTACCACTTGTTTGTCTATAGTATCTACCCCTTGTTTGTCTACAGTATCTACCACTTGTTTGTCTATAGTATCTACCCATTGTTTGTCTATAGTATCTACCACTTGTTTGTCTATAGTATCTACCCCTTGTTTGTCTACAGTATCTACCACTTGTTTGTCTACAGTATCTACCATTGTTTGTCTACAGTATCTACCATGTTTGTCTATAGTATCTACCACTTGTTTGTCTATAGTATCTACCCTTGTTTGTCTACAGTATCTACCACTTGTTTTCTACAGTATCCCATGTTTGTCTCAGTATCTACCACTTGTTTGCTACTAGTATCTACCACTTGTTTGACTACAGTATCTACCACTGTTTGTCTATAGTATCTACCATTGTTTGTCTTAGTATCTACCACTGTTTGTCTATAGATTCTACCATGTTTGTCTACAGTATCTACCACTTGTTTGTCTATAGTATTACCCCTTGTTTGTCAGTATCTACCACTTGTTTGTCTATAGTATCTACCATTGTTTGTCTTAGTATCTACCATGTTTGTCTATAGTATCTACCCTTGTTTGTATAAGTATCTACCCCTGTGTTGTCTACAGTATCTACCACTGTTTGTCTACAGTATCTACCCCCTTGTTTGTCTACAGTATCTACCACTTGTGTCTATAGTATCTACCCCTTGTTTTGTCTATAGTATCTACACCGTGTTGTTATAGTATCTACCACTTGTTTGTCTACAGTATCTACCCTTGTTTGTCTACAGTATCGACCCGCTGTTTGTCTATAGTATCTACACTTGTTGTCTATAGTATCTAACCACTTGTTTGTCCTATAGTATCTCACTTGTTTGTCTACAGTATCTACCACTTGTTTGTCTACAGATAACCCTTGTTTGTTCAGATCTACACTGTTCTCAGTATCTACCATTGTTTGTCTACAGTATCTAACCACTTGTTTGTCTATAGTATCTACCCCTTGTTTGTCTACAGTATCTACCACTTGTTTGTCTAGCTTATCTACCACTTGTTTGTCTACAGTATCTACCCCTTTTGTCTACAGTATCTACCACTTGTTTGTCTATAGTATCTACCACTTGTTTGACTACAGTATCTACCACTTGTTTGTCTATAGTATCTACCACTTGTTTGTCTACAGTATCTACCACTTGTTTGTCTACAGTATCAACACTTGTGAGTGTGTGTAAACATTTAAGGTTGCAATTTGTGTTCAAATGTGTTTTATTTATTTATTTGTTGCTAATCAGGTGAAAAGACCAAATACTATTATATCTACAACCCAAGCAAACATAACAACAAAATAAAGTACTGCCTTATTAAAGGGTGTGTAGATCTATTCATGTGTGCTGTGTATACTTATCTTTTCTTGGTATTGTGGAAAAAATCGGTCACAGCTTTATTGGAAAGAACTATAAACCCCAAAACAAATGTTATTCGTTACCAAAGGGACAAGCACAAATACAGTAACTGGAGAAGTTGTTTTAAATTATATTGTTTTTGTAAAAAGACTGAACACTGTTTCATCAAATTGTCACCCCTCCCATTTAGTTAAAGTTAAAATACAGATTCCACTAAGAAATGTATTTACAAGCTTGTCTGTTTCAGTTCTACTTATTCTCAGTTTAATCAATAACTTGCTGTCCACTGACATTTAACCTTTGTTTATCTAGAAATGTATTGACAAATCTGTACACCTGCATGTCTCCTGCTTGTAAACAAGTATCTGCCCAAACTCAATATATTCACTTTAATCCATATGAACATTTTCTAACGGCATTATCTGAATTACAAAAGGCAGATCAAAAAATGCCAGTGAATTCAGAACAATACCAAATAGCTCTGTTCCCTGCTGTGCACTCATGCAACACAGTGGTATAACAAAACACAAACAACCTGCGCATACAAGTATAATAATACACAAAAACACAATGCGCACATAGGTGTAATAATATGCATAAACACCCTGCGCTCACAAGTATAATAATACACACAAACACCTTGTGTACTCAGGTATATTAATACACACAAACATCATGCTCTCACAAGTGTAATAATACACACTTACACCCTGCGTACACAGGTATAATAACACACACAAACACCCTGCTCACACAGGTATAATAATACACACAAATAGAGATAGCCGAACTTCTGAAAGTTCGGTACGTTTTCGAACTTTCGAACTATATGGAAAGTTTGAAAACAGATCCATTAAAGTAACTGGGAGTCAAATAGTTTGAAAAATTCTAATGAAATACAATATCAATGCTAACTTATTATAAATGGCTCTGGGACCTGGGAAATGGTCTGGAGGACACGTTTGAATATCCAGAACTTTCAAAAAATCCACTTCATTTTAAAAAAAATCGATATTCAATTTTATCTAGAGATGTGATTTAGGTTTTATTTTGAAGGTAAGGTAGAAGGTTTTTTTTATATAACTCTTACTAGTTTGAAAGAATTGGAGACCACAGTTACCCTTTAACCTTTGAAACTTTATTTATGTAAATTTAATTTATCTGTATAATGGCTTGCATAAAATAAAATTATACATACATACATACACACAAACACCCTGAGCTTACAAGTATAATAATACAAACACTATATGCACACATGTATATTAATACACATACACAGCTTGGGCACACAGGTATAATAATACATACGAACGTCCTGCGCACATAGATGTAATTATACACACAAACACTTGCGCACACAGGTGTAATAATACACTCAAACACCCTGTGTACATAGGTAATAATACACACAAACACCCTGTGTACACAAGTATAATACACACAAACATATACTTTAGGAGTATTGTGAAGACCCGTGAGTGCCCTATCATGGAACATGAATGTATGATTTACATATTTTGGAAGCCAGGTCAAGCTTCCATGTGGTAATAGCACCCCCAACACACCACTTTTATGGGAGGTCCTATGCCTTTAATATAAAGCACTGGATGCACTCTTCCCTCATTTTAAAAAGCCAAATGGATGGGGGGAAGTGAGAGAGCCTGTTACATGGATCCAGTGTGTAAGAATGAGACATGCAAAGTTTGCTAATCGTAATTGAAGTAAAAGAAATTTAAAAAGGTTAGATGTTAGGACTGGGGTTACCTTGACCTTGATTTCAAATCGGCACATCAATTTGTAACATTTCAGGAGTCTCAGCTCCTTTCATCAGACACAAAAAAAAGAGATCATAGGTTTTATTTAGACCATTGGGGGCCAGACTGTTAAGTTTATTGACCCACCAAACTTCCCTCTGCTTTAAATTGAGCTCCCTGTCACCGACAGGCTGTGGGGTTGGTACCGTTTCTAGAATCTTTGTGCCCACATTCCACTAAATGTTTAGAAACAGGTAACCTCTGATCACCTAGTCTAATGCTTGATCTATGCTGCGATGTGCGTAGACTGTGCATGCAGACTGTGTAGTCTCACCCACATATAGCAACTGGCATGGGCACCAAAGCACGTATATAGCAAACTTGGAGTCACAAGTATAGTGACCCCTAAGTGCTGCCCGATTTGAAATGTATGCGTATGGGGATAAATGCAGTTGGAGTCCCAGGGGCATTGCACCAAACAAAGAAAAAGGAGTGCTGTAAGTTGTATATATATATAATCACTGCTTTACTAGCACCCCCGATTTATTTACTTTTTAACATGGAGCGGGATACATTTGCATATACCGGACAGGAGGTGGATAACATTTTGGGAAAGCTCAAAGGATTTCAAAGTGAATTCTTGATTACTCCCATTACCACATCTGGTCGTAAGCAATTGGAATCTACCGTATGTATAAGAAGAAAACTGATTTTGAATTGCATGGGCTTTCACTGTCTGAGTACTGCAGACAGAACCGTATACCACAAGGTCTGTGAGTGAATTTAAGACCTACACTGTTTAGTGATAATGAATCGTTTAGAGCCAAGTTCATGAAAGTGCTTAACAAATGCTCTTTTGACATTATGATGTTCAATATTGAATATATCACAGAGGAACTGGCTAATCTGGACACTAAGATCCATGAGTTGGAATCAGAATTAAAAAATGCCTTACCACTTGATGAGCTTGATTAAATGCTTAAGGATATGGAGCGTTTTAATTTCAGATTACAGAAGCAAGGGAGAGGAGTTCAAGCGTGCAAAGTTTCCACCGGGACCAATCGGACTACCAGACAGGGAATGTCTAAGAGTGGTTGGCTTCACAACAATGGCATGAAAGGGGCGGACGCTTGCGTGCCTGGCGCTCGAACCCAGAGCTCCGCAAACAAGAAGGAAGTAAGTTTTCTGCTGCTTTTTTTAGGAGACGGAAGAAACCGAGTTGGAGAGGGGGAAGGAAGTGCTGGCGGCATAATCAACCCCACAGCGAGGGAACAGCGTCAATTGCGACCACGCAAGAAGAAAACATAGTTTTGAATTTATCGAGTGTCACACTAACGGAGGCAGAGACTAAGGAACTTAAAAAGGGTTTGGGGTTCTCCCCTATTATCAAAGTTGACTCTTTACTACTGGATGTGGACCTTTATTCATTTTCCCAACGAATAAAGTTAAAGGCTCATTTTGCCCACAAGTTACAACATGTAGCCCCAGTACAAAAACAAAGGGGGCTGACTCTTGGGGACTTGGAACTATATGTGAAAAGTAAATTCATGCCTCCCACTACATATTCTGCAGTGGAAGCATATGTAAATAAGGTTAAAACTGATATGAATACTATATTATGTGATGTAATGTCTGGACAGGTGTATCCTAATTTAACTAGGGCAGAGCAGGAAGCTTTGAGTTTGTTAAAGAGGAGGTCCAATATCACTATTAAACTCTCTGATAAAGGGGGTGCAATTGTGGTATTGGACACCCAATATTATTGTGAGGAGATTTGGACACAACTTGGTGATATCGATGTGTACAGTGAAGTACCTAGCGACCCCGTGTGGGGCATACAGAAACGGATTGACACTGTGGTACGATCCGCCCACAAATGTGAGATAATTACTAAACATGTTTTGGATTTTCTCATTGCTGCACATCCCATCACACCAGTACTGTTCACTCTGTCGAAGGTGCACAAGAATCTGGGAGGCCTATTGTTGCAGGGGTAGGGTCCATCTTCTGCCCCATGGCCACCATGCTGGACAGGATTCTTGTGCCCCTAATACAGAGTGTGCCGTCTTATTTGAGGGACACGGATGACTTTTTATCTAAAATTAAAGATGTGCAAGCTTTGGAGTCAGATGATGAGATTTGGTTAGCTACATTATATGTCTCTTCACTCTATACTTCCATACCCCACAATGAGGGTACTCAGGCGGGTTAAAAGGTGTCTGTCCAATGCTGGACTATATACTCAACACCAATTGGATTTTTTTTATACAATGTGTTTATAAATGGTACTTAGCATTGCAACATGTTGATTTAATACGTGTTTGGGTCTTAAAGGCAAATGTGGCCTGTAAAATGCATTGCACAGAGCTGTGCTAAGACCTTCAATATGCTGCACCTGCAGCTCTGAGCTATTTTGTTTATATAAGTGTACCTTGTAAAGTGGTCAGTTCAATTCTACTGGGGTTGCCACCTTTCCCTTTAAGACTCAAACGCTTAGGGCTACTCCCTCTAGCACGATTTGGATTTGCAATCTAATTGTGCTAGTGGGAGTGCAGGCATGTAATAGCCTATGGGACCGGCCCCACTACATGCGATGCATTTCAATGTTCTATTGGAGTGCATGTGATCACCATTTTTGGTCTGTATTGCATGTGCTCTGCTAGGGTCCAATTGTGGAAGCATGCACGGAAGCAAGCACGATTGCGCATTATTGCGAACGTGCGTCCTCCCTTGCACTTAAGTGAGGCCACAGCTTCAGGAAATTGACCTGCTGTAAATCTAATTCCATTGCATTAAATACATGCCGTATGGCTAAACTGAAATCAATGCAGCTTGCATTACACTTCTAAGGGCGAGGCCACACAAGCGCGTTTTTCAGGCAACTGTGATTTTCCAATTGTACTGAAATCGCAGCAACTCCCCTAAAACTTGCGATCTTGCAATCGCATGGGTTTTCAGAATGAAAATGGACAAATCACAAGTGCAAACGCATGTAAATGGCGTGTGATTGTTTGTGCGATTCAGGTGCATTGCAGTGTGGCTGTGCCCTAAATGTACATTGCAGCAATACACACATTAATATAAATGGTAGAGTGCAGAAATAAACACATACAAAGACACACAGGCTCATTTACTCTGATCCGATATCGCTGGGGGTAAATGTCCTGTTCGCGATTCAATATCATGTTTGCAAATGTGGGAAAATCCCGGTAAAGCATATAAATCCTGCACTAAAACCAGTGCAAACCAGATATTGAATCGCGAATGTCAGAGGCACAGGTGATTTTTGCATAACCCCCGCATCCAACACTAATATGGAGTTAAAGTCACGCTAACCGGTAGCGAAACAGCTAGCACAACTTTAACTCCATATATCTGCCCAGTGAGTCTGGGTAAATGAGCCTGACAGTCTCTTGCAGAAATGCTCCCAAATATAAAGGGTTAACAAGTTGCTTCCTAAATACATATGAAAAGGGTTAACACCTTCCCCCACTCTGTTTGAGCAGGAAAATCAGCTAATAACATCACTGTTATCTCTGATGATTGGCTGGGAAACACTGGCAGGTGGGTCTCTGAGGTCAACTGTTACATGCAGCTTAGCAGAAGGGGAGTGAGAAACAAACACAAGGTAGCTGGTTAGCATGTGCAGAAGGAATTTTGGTACCTAGACCACCAGGAAGAGGCAACACTAGAAGCCAGTCGTGACATCATAGATTGCCAGTACTCAGAAATGTTCTATAAATGATTTCTACACTAAGAGGCTGAATTCAGAAGTGAGAAACAAATGGTTTTACTAAGTGACAGTTATAGAGTCTGTGGAGCTGCCTTTGTATTTTGGATTTAGTCCTCCTTTAACATGTATGTCTACACAATATACCTCAGAGGATATCTCTATACTTAATTGATAAGAACACAAATCCATGTAAGTGGACAATATATTTATAAATATGTAAAAACTGCCACATTGTAAAAGGGGCCTATCCACAACACCTGGAGTTTATGGAACCACCAATGGTTTCCTATTGGACGGAACGTTCTTTAGGCAGACAATTGGTGAAAACAATATATAATACTCAGAAGAAGAGGAAGGATACATTCCTGGGAGTTGTCTAGGATGTGCACAGTGCCAATTGAGAATGGGCCTGTTTTTCAACATCCTATTACCTCTCAGGGTAATTTGGGGATATTATACCTGTGAAATTAAATATACAGTATATATGTTGTGGTGTCCCTGTGGACTCTATGTGGAAGAGACAAGAGAGAGTGTGAAGTCGATCCAGTATCAGATTAAAGGATTTCCTGCTACTGGCTATAATTGGAGGTTAAAGGGGAACTGTGGTCCAAAAATGACATTAGGTAAATTGATAGGAATTGCTCTCCTGAAAATTTTTGCAATTTATTTTCATTTTTTATTTTGCATAGTTTTAAAGATATTTACATTTTTGTGTGTGATATGGCAGCAGCATCACCATGTCCCCTGCATTTCCTGCTTCCTGCTCTAAAACCATGTCAGTCAATCTGCTCTGTGTCTCCTCCTCCCCTTTGCAGCCCCCCTGGTCCCTCCCACTCATGGACCCCATGGTCCCTCCAGTTGCAGGCCCCTCTTGGTCCATTCTCTTACAGCCCCATGTGGCCCCGCACACCTGCAGGTGCATAAACCCCGCCCGCTCACGGGTGCATTAGCCCCGCCCACCCGTGGGTGCACAAGCCCCACTCACACAGCAGAGAGGAGTCTAAGGCTGTGCTCGCCGGTGGCACTTTGCAGGAGAAGCCTTAGGAATGTCACATGTCAGCCTCCCACCCATTAACTTTCTGGTTAGTCATTTCGGGCTGTGGAGCATGTAGAGAGGTGGTTGATGGCTCGTTTTAAAGGTAGAAGACTGGACTTTAATTAAAGCTCAACTTGACCACAGTTCCCCTTTAAGTTGATGAGACCAGTTGATAACTATTTGTAAGCCTGAAGAAGAGTCAGCTCTTGAAACATTGCTCTGATAATTACAGATAAAAAAAAGTTTTCAAGTTTTCTGAATTACAACCATGGTTTGAGTACTGCTTTTCATACATATAGTTGTGAGAAAAGGCAGCAATATTCCCTGAGGCATTGCACCAGAGTATTTGGAGAGATTATATATATATATATATATATAATATATATTATATATATATATATTATATATCGAATATATATATTACACAGAAGTCTCCAGCACTCAACTATACATATAAGCATAAATTAATTAGATATCACGAACAAGTATGCAAGCAACGAAGGGTGATTACCTGCACTAAAGTTAAAATGGATACGTTTAGTTACATAGTTTGTAAAACTTGCGTCAGCTGATTCGCCACTTCAAGGCAGTATCCCAGCATCAGTCCTAACCTAATGAGTAAAGTTCAATCCCTGGGGGAACAAGACCATACCTGCTTCTCTCTTTATTTAGTATGACCTATACCAAGGATCATGGGACTTACAGAGCTCTAAACCTTCTTTTTCTGGACTGCCTTAAAGGGGCGGGGGAATAAATTTACCCAGGGAGCAAAGCATATAAAATCGAGCTTAGCCGTATTGCCCTTTATTATCTACAAATACAAGAATATGCAGCTCAAACCTTTTTTTAAATTACTTTCGATGGGCTGTGCAAAGGAGTACCGGCAATTAATACATTACACAAATCTCCACACTCAACATACATATAAGCATAAATTAATTAGATATCACAACAAGTATGCAGCAACGAAGGGTGATTACCTGCACTAAAGTTAAAATGGATACGTTTAGTTACATAGTTTGTACAAACTGCGTCAGCTGATGCGCCACTTCAAGGCGTATCCCAGCATCAGTCCTAACCTAATGAGTAAAGTTCAATCCCTGGGGGAACAAGACCATACCTGCTTCTCTCTTTATTAGTATGACCTATACCAAGGCTCATGGGAGCTTACAGAGCTTCTAAACTTCTTTTTATCTGGACTGCCTTAAAGGGGCGGGGAATAAATTTACCCGGGAGCAAAGCATATAAAATCGAGCTTAGCCTATTTGCCTTTTTATTACAAATACAAGAATATGCAGCTCAAACCTTTATTTTAAATTACTTTCAGATGCGGTGCAAAGGAGTACCGGCAATTAATCCATTACACAAAGTCTCCAGCACTCAACTATACATATAAGCATAAATTAATTAGATATCACGAACAAGTATGCAAGCAACGAAGGGTGATTACCTGCACTAAAGTTAAAATGGATACGTTTAGTTACATAGTTTGTACAAACTTGCGTCAGCTGATGCGCCACTTCAAGGCAGTATCCCAGCATCAGTCCTAACCTAATGAGTAAAGTTCAATCCTGGGGGAACAAGACCATACCTGCTTCTCTCTTTATTTAGTATGACCTATACCAAGGCATCATGGGAGCTTACAGAGCTTCTAACCTTCTTTTTATCTGGACTGCCTTAAAGGGGCGGGGAATAAATTTACCCAGGGAGCAAAGCATATAAAATCGAGCTTAGCCGTATTGCCCTTTTATTATCTACAAATACAAGAATATGCGCTCAAACCTTTATTTTAAATTACTTTCAGATGCGGTGCAAAGGAGTACCGGCAATTATACATCACGAAGTCTCCAGCACTCAACTATACATATAAGCATAAATTAATTAGATATCACGAACAAGTATGCAAGCAACGAAGGGTGATTACCTGCACTAAAGTTAAAATGGATACGTTTAGTTACATGTTTGTACAACTTGCGTCAGCTGATGCGCCACTTCAAGGCAGTATCCCAGCATCAGTCCTAACCTAATGAGTAAAGTTCAATCCCTGGGGGAACAAGACCATACCTGCTTCTCTCTTTATTTATATGACCTATACCAAGGAATCATGGGAGCTTACAGAGCTTCTAAACCTTCTTTTTATCTGGACTGCCTTAAAGGGCGGGGGAAAAATTTACCGCGGGAGCAAAGCATATAAAATCGAGCTTAGCCGTATTGCCCTTTATATCTACAAATACAAGAATATGCAGCTCAAACCTTTATTTAATTACTTTCAGATGCGGTGCAAAGGAGTACCGGCAATTAATACATTACACAGAAGTCTCCAGCACTCAACTATACATATAGCATAAATTAATTAGATATCACGAACAGTATGCAACAAGCAAGAGGTGATTACCTGCACTAAAGTTAAAATGGATACGTTTAGTTACATAGTTTGTACAAACTTGCGTCAGCTGATGCGCCACTTCAAGGCAGTATCCCAGCATCAGTCCTAACCTAATGAGTAAAGTTCAATCCCTGGGGGAACAGACATACATACCTGCTTCTCTCTTTATTTAGTATGACCTATACCAAGGAATCATGGGAGCTTACAGAGCTCTAAACCTTCTTTTTATCTGGACTGCCTTAAAGGGGCGGGGGAATAAATTTACCCAGGAGCAAAGCATATAAAATCGAGCTTAGCCGTATTGCCCTTTATTATCTACAAATCCAAGAATATGCAGCTCAAACCTTATTTTAAATTACTTTCAGATGCGGTGCAAGGAGTACCGGCAATTAAACATTACACAGAAGTCTCCAGCACTCAACTATACATATAAGCATAAATTAATTAGATACACGAACAAGTATGCAAGCAACGAAGGGTGATTAGAACCTCTGTAAGCTCCCATGATTCCTTGGTATAGGTCATACTAAATAAAGAGAAAGCAGGTATGGTCTTGTTCCCCCGGATTGAACTTTACTCATTAGGTTAGGACTGATGCTGGGATCTGCCTTGAAGTGGCGCATCAGCTGACGCAAGTTTGTACAAACTATGTAACTAAACGTATACTTTAACTTTAGTGGCAGGTAATCACCCTTCGTTGCTTGCATACTTGTTCGTGATATTAATTAATTTTGCTTATATGTATAGTTGAGTGCTGGAGACTTCGTGTAATGTTTAATTGCCGGTACTCTTTGCACCGCATCTGAAGTATATTTAAAATAAAGGTTTGAGCTGCATATCTTGTATTTGTAGATAATAAGGGCAATACGGCTAAGCTCGATTTATATGCTTTGCTCCCTGGGTAAATTTATTCCCCCCCCCTTTAAGGCTCCAGATAAAAGAAGGTTTAGAAGCTTCTGTTGTAAGCTCCCATGATTCCTTGGTATAGGTCATACTAAATAAAGAGAGAAGCAGGTATGGTCTTGTTCCCCCAGGGATTGAACTTTACTCATTAGGTTAGGACTGATGCTGGGATACTGCCTTGAAGTGCGCATCAGCTGACGCAAGTTTGTACAAACTATGTAACTAAACTTATCCATTTTAACTTTAGTGCAGGTACACCCTTCGTTGCTTGCATACTTGTTCGTGATATCTAATTAATTTATGCTTATATGTATAGTTGAGTGCTGGAGACTTCTGTGTAATGTATTAATTGCCGGTACTCCTTTGCACCGCTCTGAAAGTAATTTAAAATAAAGGTTTGAGCTGATATTTCTTGTATTGTGTAATAATAAAGGGCAATCGGCTAAGCTCGATTTATATGCTTTGCTCCCTGGGTAATTTATTCCCCCGCCCCTTTAAGGCAGTCCAGATAAAAAGAAGGTTTAGAAGCTCTGTAAGCTCCCATGATTCCTTGGTATAGGTTCATACTAAATAAAGAGAGAAGCAGGTATGGTCTTGTTCCCCCAGGGATTGAACTTTACTCATTAGGTTAGGACTATGCTGGGGATACTGCCTTGAAGTGGCGCATCAGCTGACGCAAGTTTGTACAAACTATGTACTAAACACGTATCCATTTTAACTTTAGTGCAGGTAATCACCCTTCGTTGCTTGCATACTTGTTCGTGATATCTAATTAATTTGCTTATATGTATAGTTGAGTGCTGGAGACTTCTGTGTAATGTATTAATTTGCCGGTACTTCCTTTGCACCGCATCTGAAAGTAATTTAAAATAAAGGTTTGAGCTGCATATTCTGTATTTGTAGATAATAAAGGGCAATACGGCTAAGCTCGATTTTATATGCTTTGCTCCCTGGTAAATTTATTCCCCCGCCCCTTTAAGGCAGTCCAGATAAAAAAAAGGTTTAGAAGCTCTGTAAGCTCCCATGATTCCTTGGTATAGGTCATACAAATAAAGAGAGAAGCAGGTATGGTCTTGTTCCCCCAGGGATTGAACTTTACTCATTAGGTTAGGACTGATGCTGGGATACTGCCTTGAAGTGGCGCATCAGCTGACGCAAGTTTTGTACAAACTATGTAACTAAACGTATCCATTTTAACTTTAGTGCAGGTAATCACCCTTCGTTGCTTGCATACTGTTCGTGATATCTAATTAATTTATGCTTATATGTATAGTTGAGTGCTGGAGACTTCTGTGTATGTATTAATTGCCGGTACTCTTCTTCTGCATCCGCTCTGAAAGTATTAAATAAAGGTTTGAGCTGCATATTCTTGTATTTGTATATATATATATATATACAGCAAAAAACTAGCAATGGGGATAGACCCCTTCGCTCAAGTACCCTAATAGCACTCACACACTTTAACCATCAGTAAGTAATCCAATCCTGTGTTGATGCAAGAAAAAGTATTTAATATAATTAAGAATAATAAAACACACATCTATAATAATTCCCCCTTCACATGATATACATATACCATAATAATAAGATAAAATGTAGCCACAACTCTGGAAATATAGTTACTATGTTGTAAACGAATCATGCACAGCTACTGAGAGTAACCATTCTCACTGCTGTTAATTCTGTTTCAACATACACTGAGTCCTTCTCATGTAACTGCAGAACTCCACGTGTCTCAATTTCCAGGCAACAGGTAAGTCTTACCGGGCGTCCCCGGATTTGCACTAGGTACGGTGTTTGATGTTTGGGTGAAACTTGACCCCCCTGCCGCGGAGGGTAGAAAAGCACAGACCACACTAACCCGGGACTTATTGAATATGGCAGACGCAGCGTCTAGTAAATGGGAAGTCTCTCACCCTTCCTCAGTTCATCTTCACCCGTGTCTTTACTGGCTGTCCTCCGAATGTACAATCACTCCACGGTTATCTGCATTCTCTTGGTCCGTCCTAGGATCAACTCCGTACGTTTCACCTGTACTTTTAATCAACAGTTTCATCAGGATAAACGCGAGATTACCTGTCCTACGTATTTATAGTCTCATCTCTTAAAGCTATAACGTCCTCATGTTCCTTAAGCGTTAAACAATCTAATGAAAGATGAAACAGTGGTAATAAAAGTGGCTGATAAAGGTGGGAATATAGTAGTGATGAGTAGAGAACAGTATAGAGAGAAGCCCTACGTCATTAGGGATGAAAAACAGTATATACGTTTAACTGAGAATCCCATTCCTAAGATCCTTGATAGCTTAAAAGAGTAGTGGACAATGGATATAAAAAAGGTTTGATAAGTAAAAAGAAAGAGATTATTTATTGGTTAAAGATCCAGTTACCCCTATTTTTTATATCATTCCTAAGATACATAAAAGTCGTACAAACCCACCGGGAAGGCCGATTGTCTCTGGTATAAGGGGGAACCAACAGAGCACGCAAGCCAATATGTTGATCAAATATTACGTCCCTTTTTGAGTAGTTTAAGCTCTTACGTATTAGACACCACCGATGTCTTGCGTAAGATAGATGGAATATCGGTAGATGATGATGTTCTGTTGGTCTCCCTAGATATTGAAAGCCTGTATTCATCAATACCCCATGAAGTGGGGATAAAAGCATGTCAAGAATACTTAGAAACTAGGGGTGAGTACTTGAAGCCACATACCGCGTTTACAATAGACTTACTCGAGTTCGTATTGGTGAATAATGTGTTCCTATTTGATGGTTCCCACTATCGCCAAGTGAGAGGCACCGCGATGGGTGCGGCCTGCGCGCCCACCTACGCCTGCCTACACTTGGGGATGTGGGAACAGGAGGTGTAGTGAGACAATTAATAATTAGAGTTTGGAGAGTCAGTATTTTATGGCTTAATATGTGACGATGTCCTAATGTTGTGGGAAAGGTACTAAAAGTAAATTATTGACATTTATCGAGCATCTAAATGTGAATACTAGAAACATTAAACTTACGTATGAAATAAGTCAAGATAAATTACCTTTTTGGATCTAGTGATTAAAAAGAAGGAAGTATGCTAATACAAAACATACCGTAAAAAAACAGCAGTTATTTTCATTACTAGAAGCCACTAGCCACCATCCAAAAAATTTGATGGAAGGTATACCCATAGGACAATTCTTAGGGTAAAAAGAAATTGTACCCAGGAGGAGATTTTGAAAGGCATGCAAAAGATCTGAGACAGAGATTTGTGGAGAGAGGTTATAGACAAACAAGTATACGAGAGGGTATAGAAAAGCTAAGGAGAGTAAGCGTCAAGAATTGTTATATGGTAGAGGTACAAAAAATAAAACATGAAAGAAGATAATGTTTAAGATTCATTTCGAGATTTAACAAAAATGGGACACTATACGTGCAATTTTAACGAAATATTGGTTCCTCCTAAAGGAGGACAAAGACATTGTGATAATATTGGGTCATTTCCCCAGTTGACGGCACGGAGGGGTAAAAATTTGAAAGATCTGGTATCCCCAAGTTATTTCCTTCCGTTTTCCCCTAATGTGAGAACATGGATAGGGGTGGACCCAGTAAAGGCAATCGAAAATGTGGTAAATGTGTGTCTTGCAAGTACATTTTGGAAGAAAAAATATTCATGGGAAGTCTGGAAAAGTTTTATATAAACTCCCTGATAACCTGTCAGAGCAGACAGGTAGTATCCTGTTGATATGTGAATGTGGTCAAAATATGTGGGAGAGACAAAAAAACGTTACATGTAGAATCGGAACACATGAGAGCCACCAAAACAAAGAACTAATAAAAGCGCTATGGCTAAACACATAAATGAATGCCATGGTACAAATATATTTTTTTTAAGTTTATGGGTATTCAACAAAAAACTTGAACAAAGAGGAGGCAATGTTAAGAAAATGTTCAACAAACAGAAAGTAAATGGATGGATATATAACCTGGGGACGTTAGCCCCTGGTGGTTTAAATGAAGTATAATATTATGCGAGTTTTCTTTAAAATATAAGACTTGATAAATCATCAATATAGTGCACTGGTGTTCTAGTGCCTGTCCAGTGGGAGCCATGTCTGAGTAGTCTGATCAAAGGGTTTTAATGTAGAACACTTAAATCTATGTATAAAATAAAATGTAGCTGATCATGTAAAGTAGTCACAACTCATAGTTTATCATAGCTATAGCGTAAACAAACTCCTCTTTTTTTGACATAAGGGAAGGAGGCTGTCCCCTTAAGGAACTGAGGAGACGTTATAGCTTTAAGAGATGAGACTATAAATACGTAGGAAGTAATCTCGCGTTATCCTGATGAAACCTGTTGATTAAAGTACAGGTGAAACGTACGTCGAGTTGATCCTAGGACGGACCAAGAGAATGCAGATACCGTGGAGTGATTGTAATTCGGAGACCAGCCAGTAAAAGACCGGGTGAAGATAACTGGAGGAAGGGTGAGAGACTTCCCATTTACTAGCAGCGTGCGTCTGCCATATTCAATAAGTCCCGGGTTAGTGTGTCTGTGCTTTCTACCCTCCGCGGCAGTGTTTGTTCAATTGTTTTCACCCATAGTATCTATCTCTAACACATCCGTACCTAGTGCTATTAATCCGGGGACCCCGGTAAGACTTCCCTGTTGCCTTGGAATTGAGACACGTGGAGTTTCTGCAGTTACATGAGAAGGACTCGATGTATGTTGAAACGAATTAACACATGGAGAAATGGTTACTCTCGTACGTTGTGCATGATTACGTTTTAACCACTAGTATAACTACTTGTATTTCCAGATTGTGGCTACATTTTCTTATTATTATGGTATATGTATATCATGTGAAGTGGGGAATTATTTGATGTGTGTTTTATATTCTAATATTATATATTACTTTTCTTGCCATCACCCCAGGATTGGATTACTTACTGATGGTTTAAGTGTGTGAGTGCTAATTAGGGTACTTGCGAAGGGGGTCTATCCCCATTGTATTTTATTTTGCTGGATATTTATAATTTGACCCTCAGCACCATCCCATTAGTATGGGATAACACAACCATATTTTCAATTACTATCATTGTGCACTTACAAATTTATATATATTATATATACTAGTTTCAAAAATGAGCAGCACTCACGGGACTTGTAAACTAGAAAAAACAATCTTTATTCACATCCTGAACGCGATCATCGTCCTGATGACGGCCCGTGAACGGGGCTGAAACGCGTTGATGTGAATAAAGATTGTTTTTTCTAGTTTACAAGTCCCGTGAGTGCTGCTCGTTTTTTGAACTAGTAGATACCCATTTGGCGTGCACCCGGGCGGCTGGCTATTTAAAAGGTGTGCTCACCGTATCTTTGCTTTATATATATATAAAAACAAACAAAGTATATCACCACACTTCACTTGCATCAATATTTGTTTATTGTTACACAAAATTGTTATCTTTCTGGCTACATTACCCCTTTGCCAAGCAAACTGTGTTGGGCTCACATCCAAAATAAGACATGCATGAATACAATCCTCATTCATATTACACCTTTTTATTTTATTAGGCACACCTATAGACATCATATTCCATCACACCTTTTGCTTTTATCTTCATCAATACATTATATTTATTCTCTTCTATGCATAGTCAAAAACAGTCTCCAGAGTGAATTCACACCATTTATATATATTTATACTAGCTAAATCTCTTGGACTCTTTTTACCACTAATGTTTGCCAAACAACCAAATTAAATAGGGATGGCCGGTTTGCGGATCTGAACCCGGATCCGCCGCGGTTTTATCCCGTTCGCGAACGGCGGATTTTTCCGGATTTTCTGCCTTCCTAACTTCCGAACCGCGGATTTCTCATATTTTCAAAAATTTTCTAAATGACGAGATTTCTCGTATTTTCGAGGATATTTTTCATTTTAATGGGTCCGCGAATTTTTGAATTTTTTCGAAAATTCGCGGATCCTCGAGCGGACCGGATTTTGCGAAGTTCGGACATCTCCAAAGTTAAAAAGTGGATAGAAGGTAAGACATTACCCTTCAGTACCAACATACACTCCCAAATGTACGTATTTCAATTCTTGTTTCCAAACAATGTACTGTTGCAAATCTATAATAGAAACCCAAGGGATATATAACACATTCTTTTTTGTTAGCAATCCAATTCAAAGCGTAACTTGCCATTCCAATCCTTTGTATTGTACAGTACAATGGATGATAAAGAGATGAACAGGTAGGCCCTCATTAAATGTAATTTGGTGAGAAATAGGTTTGTAAAACACTAAAGAAAATTTTAGAAAATATTTATTGTTATAAGCGAGACAACCCCCCCCTTTAAATACCGTACGCATATTGTAATTATAGAGCTTAAATATAATTTTACAAAAATGCACACCTAACAAAGATTGAAAAGAAAAAAAATCACAACCAGAAAAGCTGTAAATAAGAAATATGCTGTTTCCGTTTGCAATGCACTTGAGTAAATAGTGTATTTTAGAAAACAAATACTTTAGTATTCACTGGCAACAAAATGCCCTGTGGAATAAAACAACAAACAAGAAACACAAGTAAAAAGTAAAGGAAATGCTGTTTAAATTACTCAAAAAAATAATTCATTTTAATAATAAGTTATTTATGGTTCCCAGCATTAAAAAAAAAAAAAGAAAGAAAAACACAACAACAAAAGAAACTAGAAAGATATAGAGAGTGGCAATCTGAGCAAAAAGGGACACCTGGTAAAAATTGCAAAATGTTCACATGTCATACAATGAAATATATTGATTTTGTTACCAGAATATTTGGGATTTCCTGCTAATTGAACCAGTAACTTGCCTTTACCCTTTTCCATATTTTTAGAGCTGCCATTGACTTTCTTCCTTTCTGCTCCAAGTGTTCCCTTCCACCATATCTCTTCATGTCCTCCTCATTCCTAGTTAGTATGCATTTCCCCTCTCTGTGACCAGCCCTTCCAAAAAGCCGGGACTCAGCTAGAGTGGGGAGCATGTGCAGTAGAGATTAACTGTATCTCCAAAGAGCAAGCTACAGCCAATAGCATTCGTTAAAGCTTATTTTAAAATCATTTCCTTTTTTGTATTCACTCCATCAAAGGTGACTAATATCGAGTGTAGAATCAATCGAACTTTGGTCATTCATGTTGGAAAATTTAATTTGTTTGTATCTGGGCCATCAACCGAATTTAAGTTCTCTGTCAGGAAATGTTTCTATGATCCCATCAGCTGCCACATTATTTTGATAGATGGCGCACAATTTGTACTTTATTTCGACTTAAAAGTGCCTTAATCAGCTGCTCAATTGTTGAGCCATCTTATGGTGTATGGCATGATTAAATTCAACATTTTATAAGTAAAGTTAATTTAGACAAACAGATCTGTTATACAGGAGAGACAGAGGAACAAAAAAATGAGAAGTAATGTTTTGCTCAGTCACCTACTGTACTGGATGCCCATACCTTGCTATTTAAAGGGCAACTAAAGCCACAGAACAACACTTAACCAGAAGGCAGAACACCTTCATATAAAACCAGTAATCTGTGTCTTACCTTTCATTTTGATACAGGCTCTGGGAAATTTACCTAAATAACATATAGTTTGTGCTTTACTTCTCAGCATTCTAGTATCACACAGTTTGGTCAACGACTATTATGTTTTGCTCATGCTCAGTCCTTAGCTATGGCAGAAACTTGTTACAGTTGGTCACACCCATTAATAATATCTAGCCAATCCTTTTACAGGACAGGTAAAGCAAAGAAGCATGTGACTGAGGTCAGGAGGTGTGGTCTGACACTGCACATACACACAGATACTTCATCCAGTTCTTAACAGGTTTTGATTTACTTTAACAGAGTTTACTAAAGTGACATTTTATAGTTTATTGGTGTTTTTAGGGGGGTTGTTTTCAGATTCTGGAGTATAAAAAATTGGGTTTAGTTCTCCTTTAAAGCTATAAATATCTTAAATATATAAGTAAAACTGTTTAGAAATTAGTAGTTGATACAATTACATTTTATGCATTCATGACTTTTTGGTAGAGGTAATATAGCTCAGCTAGGTGCTTTACATTTAAGTGCAATGCCACTACCCCCCAATATCCAGCACTACATTAATGACAAACAATGCTATAGTCTTCTAGAGCATTATTAAGAGTCTGTTTTGGTCCTTTTCATGGAATTTTCTTAAACCAATATAATCATTATATTAAGCAGCTATGTCTTTTTTATTATTAAGAATGGATTTATACTGACCTTCTTAACTTGAAACTTCATAACTGTCATGTTGTTAAAGTTCATTGTGTTTTGCACGTTACTGTATACTAAATTAAGCTTTGTACATTCATAAAAGAATTACCAATAGGCACCCAGGCAATACAAAATAAGGGTAAATACATGGTTGTACACTTTGATGTTGTGCCTCTTCATCTGGTGGTTTTACCTTTTTTGCACCATTGGTTATGTTGAGATTTAACCAATCAGTTTGCCTCACAACCATGTTAACAATCAGGAGATTACACATTTCCTTACATCAGGCTTTTCAGTAGGAAATACTGTTAGCAAACAAAATAAATAAATAAGAGTAAAATTACTCACCATATAACCTACTTCATCTATGACTCAATTTTTAAATAATTACCCATTATTTTCAATAAATTCTGCAAAGTGCCTATTGCACCATGGGATCTCAGATACGTAAGGTGTGCTTCTTAGTTTAGAGCCGGGGTATCAAACTTAATCACATTAGGGGCCAAAATCAAAAAGACAGACAAAGTGAAGGGCCAAATTTTTTTTCTTTCTTAAAGATACTTAGTGGGTGTAGGATTAGGACTCTGTTACGCTTGTGCCTAGTGCTGGGTCTCGGCAGGGAATGGATATGAACTGTTTTGGACTGGGACCTCTGCCTATGGAACAATCATGTGCTAACTTGGAACACCCACCTTACTCTTCTGGCACAGTAATGGAATAGACTTTGTCACACCTCCCTCCACTCCTCAGTTCCCGGGCTAGATAAGTGATCAATTGTTACATCGGTGACTGCATCCAAACCTTACAATGCTATTCATTTGTGCAGTCTCAAGCAGCGTTGTAACTATAGATCTGCCTGCTAGATATAGCAATCAGCTGTTTTTAAACAGCTGTTCGCACCTATCTTAGTATAGGTGAGCCCGATCAGCTGTTTAAAAAGCTGATTGCAGTATCTAGCAGGCAGATCTATAGTTACTCCACTACTTGAGACTGCATAAAAGGATAGCAGTGTGATAGATCTTGGATGCTGTACAGCCAGAGGCCACAAAACAACAGCCAGAAGGGCCGGATTCGGGTTTGACACATGTGGTTTAGAAACTTTAGTTGTCCATTTCCCAACAATCCAACCTACTTCATACATGGAATGATTTCTATAAATATAAAAGTCAATGTATGATTGTATATATGTATGTATGTGTCATGTATGCATATTTGTATGTATGTTAAACAAAAGACTCCAGCACTCAACTACACATACAATTATAAATGAATTGGGTAAAAGAATTAGACATGTATGCAAGCAATGAAGGGTAATCACCTGCACTGAAGTTCAAATGGATACCTTTAGTTACATTGTTTGTACAAACATGTTCAAGCTGATGCACCAAAAAAATATATAGGTTCCCAGGGGCAACAAGGCCATACCTGCTTCTCTCTTTATTTATTATGACCTATTCCAGGGACTCATGTGAGCTTACAGAGCTTATATACCGTATATACTCGAATATAAACCGACCGAGTATAAACCGAGGTACTCAATTGTACCTGAAAAAACTAATAAAAGTGAATGACTCGAGTATAAACCGAGGGTAGAAATTGACAAATTCTAAATTCTCATACCTTGGCACTCCAGATGTTTGGAAACTACAACTCCCAGCATGCTTTATTAGCTGGGAGTTGTAGTTTCCAAACATCTACACCCTCACCCTCCCACCTAATTCAAAGGGTACCTTCTCTCCAGTGTGCATCCAGCCTATCCAGTGTGCATCCAGCTCTCCAGTGTCCGGGATTCCTGTCTGTAAGTGCATCCAGCTCTCCAGTGTCCGGGATTCCTGTCTGTAAGTTCATCCAGCTCTCCAGTGTCCGGGATTCCTGCCTGTAAGTGCCATCCTGGCATGCGGCGCCGGGCAGTGACGTCAGCCGGCGTGACAGTACAGGGACTCAGCGCACGGCTGCCGAAATGGTTAAGTACCGGTACCGTAATGTACAGGGTTCAGTTTGCAGGATGGCACTTACATGTACAGGGTTCAATTTGCAGGATGGCACTTACAGGCAGGAATCCCGGACACTGGAGAGCTGGATGCACAGGTAAATGTACTGACTCGAGTATAAACCGAGTTAAAGTTTTCAGGCTGATTTTACAGCCTGAAAAACTCGGTTTATACTCGAGTATATACGGTACCTTCTTTCTATCTGGACTGCCTTCAAGGGGCAGAGAATACATTTACACAGGGAGCAAGTTCAAAATCTGGAATAGTTCGGGGCAATTCAAACTGTTAAAACCCGGGTTCAAGTTTGGGTCTAGCACTGGCTGGTGCGTCGTTTTGGCATACATACCACTTGGTCTTGGTCCTCCAGAATTGGTTTGTTAATTAATGAATGTTCAGCGTTACTTTACGTCCGCAGTCGTACATTAACGATAACGTGTGTTTTTAAATAGGGCCCCTAGACCTCTTAAAGGCCTAACACTAAATTTGTCCAAAAAACTTATAGGGGGAGGGGAGGTTAGTCCTCCAAAGGACTTTTGGGTCCCAAATTGTGTGAATACAGGAGTGGTTAACAAGAAGTGATAGTCCACCACACTAAAATTCACACACAGAAAGCTCAAAAAGCAGGAAAAAAAAACTCTTTTCCAACTCCTACACTGTCAGGTCTCCACTAAACCCCACTAACACAGCTGGACAAGTGACACCTGTCTAGCTGCCTTTTATACCCAGGGGGTTGGCACGGGTAAAAATAGCTGCCATTGGTAAATTTGATACATGAAAATCTTCGAAAATTTTCAAACGTGGGTTCGGAAATCCGGAAAGCAGAATTCCGGAAAATGTTAAAGTTCCACAGATTTGCAGATCTCGGAGATCCGCCATAGAACCAGGTTGGATCCGCAATCCAGTCCATTTAGTATGCCAATCAGATTATTTCTGAAAGAATCTGATTGTATCCAATCCGGATTGGTTACAATCAGAGACTTTCAGAAAGAATCTGATTGGTATGCTTTATGGATGAATCTGATTGTAGCCAATCAGAAATGGTTACAATAAGATTAGAATCTGATTGTAACCAATTCTGACAGGAAAAGAATGTGATTGGTTACTATACCAATCAGATTCTTACTGAAAATTCTGATTGTAACTAATCAGAATTGGTTACAATCAGATTCTTTCAGAAAAAATCTGATTGTCTGTTCCCCAGACTATTTCCCAGGTCCCAGGGCCATTTACAGTAAGTTACTGTATTATTTCTGTAAAAAATTTTAAAAAATTCTTAAAAATTAGAATCTCAAATTTTCTCGAAATTTCTTGGAAAGTGGAATTCTGGAAAATCTGCGAGATCCGCGATTCACGTGACTGATGGTTATTACGAGGAAGTAGCTGTGAGCTGAGGCGCTGGATCATGGGATAGTAAGCCTCTTTTCTCAGTCTGGGAGCAGCTTCAGTAACTTTAAGTAAAACGTATCCTTGGTTTTGGGAGTTGTTCTATCATAAATTAAATTATTGTAAGAGGGGTAGCCATGCCCATTAAGTAAAGACAATAAGAGCTGTGAATGGGGCAACACTGCCCACACTTCAATCCAACTGCACTGTAAGGGGTCATTTTACTTCACACCTTGTGTCTCTTTTCCGCACAAGCTACTGAAACCCCAGTATTAAAAGCCACGTACACACTCTTTTCACTCACCTTTCTTTTCCTTGTGTCATTTTTGCAAGCATACATTTTATGTGGCATCTGATTTGTGTTTTCTGGGGGACATTGTGTGTCAATAATTCAATTTGATCCATTGCAGTAAAAAATAAATTAATGTGAGATGGTGTACCCCATTGTTAAAGGGGAAGTTGATGCAATACACACTAAAGGGTAAGTTGATGCTATATGTGCTCTAGGGGAAGTTAATGCAATACGCGCTAAAGGGGAAATTGATGTGATACGTGCTATAGGGGAAGTTGATGCAATACGTGCTAAAGGGGGAGTTGATGCTATACGCACTAAAAGGGAAGTTGATGCGATAATCGCTAAAGGGGAAGTTGGGGCGATAAGCGCTAAAAGGGAAGTTGGTGTGATACGCGCTAAAGGGGAAGTTTGTGCTATACACCTTAGAGGGGAAGTTGGTGTGATAAGCCTTAAAGGGGTAGGTAGTTGATGTGATATACCTTAAAGGGGAAGTTGATGTGATATACTTTAAAGTGGAAGTTGATGTGATACACGGTAAAGGGAAAGTTGATGTGATATGCGTAAAATGTGAAGTTGATGTGATACGCTTTAAAGTGTATCATATCCACTTCCCCTTTAACTTTAAAGCGTATTATATCAACTTCCCCTTTAACAATGGGGTACAACACCTCACATTAATTTATTTTTTGGTAAAAACTGAAACATTATTTGCCCCCAAAAAGGTAAGCTTTACCAATGGCTTAGAAAAATAAGAGTAACACAGTGTGGGATTTAAAGTTACAGCTTTGCAATTGACAGAACTTTGATTTACACTGTACATTCTCTTTGAGAGCATGTGTGTGCGATAAGTTTATTAGTCAAAGTTCAATAGGCAGTGTTGTCAGTCCTCCAGTTCAATAGCCAGTGTTGTCAGTCCTCCAGTTCAATAGCCAGTGTTGTCATTTCTCAAGTTCAATAACCAGTTTTGTCAGTCCTCCACCCCAATGTTTAGCAGATGTGCAGCTCAGCTTACCCACAGTGAGTTTGAATGGGTCAGGTTTGGTTAGAAAGCAGCGGATGCGGGTCTGTTGAGTTTTAGATGCAGATTTGGGTCTCATCTTTATAAAAAAAACAGCCAACGCTGCCTACACCACTAGTGCATTCTAAAAAAGTCAATATTACCCAAATTTACTGTTTCAGAACTAGTCCATTAGATATTCCTATTGCCTTTTTTAATCAATAGGTTAAAATTCTGGGTGGAATCATAAGAAACACAGAATAAATATTCTTCATTGACATTGAAACAATGCTCAGATAACTCTTGGATCTAAGTCCTAACTGCTCCTTGAGAGGGAAGTTGAGAAGGATCTTTTTCTATGGAAAAGTTTCCCTGACAGCATATAGTTTATTTTATACCGCCTTATTGATATGGAAAAAAACAATATCCATCCACACAAATCTAAAATTTCTCGAATTAAATACTCTAGAAGTTCTGATCCTAAACTTTTCATCATCCTCCTGCAATAAAGCCAGAAACATTTTATTCAAAGATGTATATCAAGACAACTCCTTAGCAACCTACATACAATTACAAAACCAATACATTCTACACAATGGAAATTGTTATTTATATTTACAGATATGCTAATGCTTATCTTGCAGATGTAGAACTAGAACCCAATTCATTTATCATATATTTTAGCAAAGATTCTAGGAAGTTAAAGGGTATCTCATTACTAAATAAATATCTGTCTCATAAAGATATTTTTAGTGTGTTACCATGCATGTAACAATCAGATTTGCAAATGTCGATCAGATTTCAACAAGATATTTACATATTATCAATAGGACAAAAAAGTGAAATCATGTTTTTATTCTTTATCTAAACCAGGGGTGCCCAATCCAGCCGAAGCTGGGAGCCGTACTAGCGGCACTGAACACTGTGAGCGGGCTGTGGGGAGTAGCACCTCCCCTGGCCTGCCTGTTTATGCCCCCGGAACGCCCATCCCTTTCCATGCCCACCTGCGTCTCTGCGGTGCCGCGGGTTGGGCATCACTGATCTAAACGTACCAACCACTGGGAAACTAATATAAAAGTTTTGCACAGAGTTTATATAACCCCGACTACTTTATTCTATTCACCCCTCTAAAATAAACAATGTTGGAGAAATCACAAATGCAAGGGCACACTGTCCCACAAGACTCCTGTCTTATATTCAGTTTCCCCAGTATAGTGAATCCTGAACTGGCTCTGTTACATATCGGGTTACAAGACTATGATATTAAAGAACAATTAATTATATTCCATGTACTACAATCTACTAAATCTAGTATTTTATCCAATTGGAACTCAAGTTCTCTTCCCTCCATAACAAAAATTAGAAATTAAACTACCCAAAACAAGAATTATAAGGAAAAGTACAGCTTATCCAATGGAACTCATCATAAATTGGTTCTGAGTTAGGAAATCTGGAAATTTGAATAACTGAATATTGTTTTTGTTCATTCATATGTACAACAATGTTATATAAACCATCCAAGCATTCTCATGGTGTTTAGTTACTTGGATATGTTGGTAAATGTTTTACTGTTATACTTAAAACAAATAAAAATTATTAACAACAACAAAAAAAGATTTCCCTTGGTGTGCAAGATATTTGTCATTTGAAAGCAGCTGCTAAGTAATTACAGTAATTAGTAAGATTTCCCCTTTTTAATTATAAGAAACCAGCAGGTTCCCCATAAAAATGAATATTCGCCATGAAAATAGCAGTGATAAAATGATTCCACATGACCAAGTCTATTGAAAAAATAAAAAAAAATCGGAGAGATGAAGGAATTACATTGCATACCCTTTCAGACAAATCATGTCATTGTTTATCTTGACTGACTTTATTGCAGAACCATTGGGACATTCTGTGTTTATTTGAAATCATCATCTACAGTATTTCAGACACTACTGTATCTTTTACTTCTGATTTACAAAAATCTAATTAGATTATTGGCTTTCCTCTTGATACCCTCCCCTGTTATGCAATGCATTTTTGTGTTTGTGTACTTCATATTGAAACTCCTCTGTATGTTCTAGGTGGGAACCAATTGCAGAATTTTTAAAATGTTTTTCTGCTTCTATTTTATTTCTTTTTACATAAAGAACAATATTTGCCTGCAAGTCCATTAATTCAACATCACCAATATTTCCATCAGGTTATTAGTAAAGCAGCTAAGGTAACTGTAATTCATTTTCAGGTTGGGATGTCCAATCCTTTTTGAAGTCTATGAAAATATGTCCAAATTCTGATTTCCCCATCTAGACTATCTACCATGAAATTCTACTCTATTGATGTGGATGATAAAATCAGCTCCGGTATCTACACACTCAGAAACATTTTTTACTCCTCCCTGAAACAGTCTTTAAGGCAGGACTGTTACTTAAAAAAATATTCGAGAAGATGGTCGGTTTGTGGTACAATTTTTTGATTCATTAGTTTATTATACACCTGATGTTTCTAAGCAGTGCATATCTAGATAGAGCCATCTGTTTCTATAGTTGTTATACAGTACATACTATAAATGACATTTGCCTAATGCTTATTCTCATTACAAATGTTACATATAGATTCCAGAGCCTATGTTCCCAATATCCAGGTCTTGCAGTTTGTGATTCCTAATTTAGCACTTACCTGTATACAAACAATAATATGAGTGTATTTCGCTTATTTTTTGCTTTTTTCTTTTGCCAGTTAAATTGTTGTTTATACGCATTGTATATATATGCATCATTAGTTAGAAATTATATTTGATAGCTGTAACCTAAAATAATGTAAATGCATTTGATATTAAACTACCTTGACCCATAGAAAATATATACATAATATAGTTGAAGAATGGCAAGATTTTGAAATAAAATGTGCATGGTGTTTTATAATTTGTATTTAATGCTTACCCTGATTGTTTAATACTAATGGTTACTAGATCAGTAAAAACTGGGTGTTCTATAAAATATATCTCAGGGTTTCCTAATTTGTGGACTTTTAAGAACAGCAGATAAAAAATTATTAAATGGCACAAATAGTAAATATAAAAAAAAATCACTTTAATTTGGTGAAAATTGTACATAACATCAGCTAAACAGCTACTTTAAAGCAAATTCAGGTTCTTTTACAGTATGTGACTCCCCCCAATTATTAAAAGGCGCTGCACATTTCATACCAACAAGATTCAAATGTTTGGAATCACTAAGAAATATCCTGCTTTTTTTAACAGCTGATTGACTGACTGTCACAATTTACAGATCTTGTGATTATTTCACAGTAAAAATGCCCAACAAAGCAGCTGCACATCTAAGAAATGGTTCACACTGAATTAACGTTTCCCTTAAATATCTTCAAAAACTGACAGCTAGAATATGAAAGGTCTGCAAAGCTGTAATTGTAAAAATGGAGGATTCTTTGGATAACCTTAAAGTTTGATGAAATCTTGATGACTAGAAAAGTTCTAAGAATGTTGTGACACTGTCATTGTAACAAGAAATTCTAATCAATGCAATGCTACCTTGGTGAATAAAACTGACACTTCATATCAAAACCATGTTTATTTCCCTTGGTTCCCCCATCTTCCCTATTTAATCTCACTTCACCTACATCTTGCATTTGCCATCTCTATGTTCCTCATGAGCTACATATTACCTTTCAGAAAGTAGCAAAAAGCTCACCACTGCACAGCTGTAATAGATGCTATGATACGTTTATTCATAAATAACATTAAGAGGAAACCTTCCTAGCAAAATGAAATAAAGACCAATAGTCAATTCTTGCACACTTAAGAAAATGCAATATCTTTCTAGCTGTCTGTAACACCGTTACATATAGTACATTAGCTTACTCGTTGTTTCCTGTAATGACTAGAGACAGCTGTATTGCGGATCCAAACCCTGATCTGCGGCAAATCTCTGAGATTCGCGGATTGGGGATTTTCCGGAATTCCTTTTTCCAAACAGCATTCGAAATTTTTTCAAAATCCTAGAAATTTCGAAAATAATTGAATTTTCAAGGAATTTTGTAAAAATGATAAAGTAAATGGCTTTTGGACCTGGGAAATGGTCTGGGGAACCAATTCTGATTAGTTACAATCAGATATTTTCAGAAAGAATCTGAATGGCATATTAACCAATCACATTCTTTTCCAGTCAGAATTGGTTACAAAAAATTCAAAAAGAATCTGATTGGTTAGTACACCAATCAGATTATTTCTGAAAGAATTACAATAAGTTCTTCCAGAAAACATAACAATCAGATTCTTTCTGAAAGAAACTGATTGTAACCACTCACACATTTTCCAGAATTCCGCTTTCCTGGAATTTCCCGGAATTTTCCGGAATTTCGAACCTGCGTTTTCGAAAAATTTTGAGGAGGAGTTGGAGAGGTTTTTTTTCTGATTTTTGAGCTTTCTGTGTGTGAATTTCGGTGTGGTGGACTAACACCCCTATGTTCACACAATTTGGGACCCAAAAGTCCTTTTAAGGACAAAACCCCCAATGAGGTCATGGGGCCCTATTTAAAAATGTGCGGTATTGATAATGTACAAAATGTATGGCCGAACTATTATAAATGTGATTGGTATACTAACCAAAAAGATTATTTTCCAATCAGAATTAATTACAATCAGATTCTTTCAGAAAGGATCTGATTGTTCCCCAGACCATTTCCAAGGTCCCAAAGCCATTTACAGTAAGCTATTGTATCATTTGTTTTTACAAAATTTTAAATTGTAAATTCCTTAAACTTTTGAATTTTCCAAAATTTTTGGACGTGGCTCAAAAATAGAATGCGGAAACTCTAAAACAGTGAGATCGTGAAAAATTCTTTTAAAATCTTGGATATAAGTACGTCTTCCCCAGACCATTTCCCAGGTCCCAGATCCATGTACAGTAAGTTACCATTGCTATTTTACTTTATAATTAGGCGGATCTGTGTGGATTTTTCAGAAAATCCACAATTCTGCAGGCGTGACGGATTTTAGCAGTTTTGCCCATCTCTAGTAATGGCAGTTATTAACCTTTTCACAAAGTCAAACAAGTTAATTTTTAGTATGACTCTAATAGAAGTGTAAAACTGTAAGGAACATATTAATTATAACATATGGAATGCTTTTGACTTTTTAACAATTTTTATGACAATGCATAATAATGTTAATATTAATGTTACAATTTGTAGTAAAAAGGGGATAAAAAATACTTTCTTTTGCTTTGTTAGAATCCAATAATAATTACCAGACAACATATCATTAAAGGGCATGTACACCCCTCTTACAAAAATTTAGTATCTAATTGAACACCCCCCCCCCAAAAGCGTAACTGACGGCCGAAACCAGGAAGAAGCGGTGATCTGCGGCGCGGATCAGTGGTTTGGAAGGCTTCTTACACAGCGGGGGAACATCTTTCCAAACTGTAAGTAAAACGGATCTTAGCTTTTTTTGTAAAGGGGTGTACATGCCCTTTAAAACATGGCTGAGCTCAGTCCAGGAAACTGAAGAGTAGGAGCCTTTCCCTGATGCAATCCATTTCTGCCTCTAACTATTCCTCCTAGTGGTTTCTGTCAAGTTCAGTGGAGTTCCCCTCCTCCCTCTCCCCTGCTGCTGGTCTGTGCACTGATTTTTATTTAGTTAAAAACATGCATACAAATTCGACCACACTAGGTCTATTTTACCAAATCAGAATTTAAATTTACTTGCCAGCCCTCGCTCCCGCGCGCTCTCTTTGTGCTGCTTTTTTCCGATCATGGAAGCAGAAAATGAGCCCGGCTTGAAAACTACTCATGATTGGCTGAGACTTAGCCAATCACTATGCTGCTGCCGTCTGGCTTTCACGATCAGAAAAAGCAGAAGAAGGCCATCAGTAGAAAAAGGGCTGGCAAGTTTAAGTTTAAATTCAAATTTGGGGAAATTTTCCATTATCACTGCAAACATTTTCTGCTTTAGTAAGGCATTATACTGATAGGAACAAAAAGTAAAAAAATCACGTTACCTTACTATTAAATTAATGACAGCATCTTTATTCAATTATCTAAAGGGATTCCAGAAACCTATTTATTTTTGAAAAAAATCCCTCTTGTAAGATTATTTACGCAACTTGGAATACAGATTATTAGAGCACTTAAGATAGGGAAAAATGCTCACATTTATTTAAGGTAACTGTTGCCAAAACTTATGGGCAATGTACTGAGAGTGTCTGCTCCTGTACTGTTTAATCTACTTCACTTTAACTGTAAGTATTTGTTGTTATTAAAAGTCAAGCAAAATCATTTATCATAAACTTTCTAATTATACCTAAGCTTCGCACATGTGCGATCACGGGCCCGACCGGAGATGCAGAGTAGTGTATGAACGGCCATTTCAGGCAAGTATCGGTAAGTGTATGGGCACACAGTCCGGCATCATTGATGATCCGACCTGGTGGATTATCAACGATGCCCAGCCGAACGACCGTTTCGGCCAACTGAACACCCATACACATACTGATAGTCGTCCGAAACAGCCATTCGTACACCATTGTGTGTTGTTGTGGCGGCCCATATTGACATGCTAAATTTTGTCTTATCTCATGCTTATCCTGGTACACGGTAACATCCTTGGGATACTGTCAGGGTTATTGAATAAAAGTTCTTATCGTTTAAATGGTGCTAATTTTGCCCCAACCAATCAGATGATAGCTTTCAAATGTTAAATAAGATCTGATTGGTTTGGGGCAAAAGTAGCACCATTTTAAACGATAAGAACTTTTATTGAATCTCCCTATGTGTGTCTAAGACAGGATTTAGCAGTTACTAATTAATAGTTAATAAATATATTTACTGTAGTTGCCTATTTAAATGCATGCAAACAAATACCTAGCTTACAGTTATGTTCCTGTATTTTTTCTCAACATTGCAAAAGCTGAACACTAAAGTAATAGAAAATAAAAAAAAGAAAACAAAAAAATAGTGGAATTTGTATAACCTAAATATGTCTTCTTCCTACACAATACATTATGCTGGGAAATATATATTTGTATATCTGTTGCCTTTTCCAGTAATTGATCAATGACTCATTCGTTTATAACCTTTTCATAGCAAATCATATCCTGAAAACACATTATATACCCCATCCCTCATTATATCTACTGTAATATGAAAAACTGTTACTGCATTTCTAATGACCGATTCCCACAATTGCTGCCATTATTCAATTTTATTTTAAACTCCGCTCTTGAAATCTGACACCATACATTACTATTTTTTATTTTGGAAAATGGTTAAATTACAATCTTTTTTAAGAATGAATCTCAGAAATACATAATAACTCCACTACGGGCACACACAGACTTTGTTCTGCCCAGACTATGCCTTTGACCCACGGCCACAATATTTTCTGAATAGGATGTGCGTTGAACACCTATGAAGCATGGTCAAGCTTCTATGTGGTAATAGCACCCCCAACACGCCAATTTAATGGGAGGTCCTATGCCTTTAATATAAAGCACTGGATGGCCTCTTCCCTCATTTTAAAAAGCCAAAGGGCTGGGGGGAAGTGAGAAAGTTATATGGATCCAATGCACAACTATGAGAAGTGCGAAAGTTTGCTAATGGTAATTGAAGTAAAAAATGTTAGAAGTTAGGAACTTCCAGACTGGGGCATACCTTGACGTGGTTGGAAGGCTTTTCATTCATGTGATCACAGTAATGTATACTAAAACCCCTTTGTTTATAATGTATGCCAGTGTGCAGACAATATGATATTGTATGGGGCTTAGGAATGTGCATTGATTATCTTTTCTATGTTTGTATAAATGTTTGACCAGATCAGTTGCACTTCCGCAAAATGTTGTTGTAAATTAGCCTAATTGAAGAGCTTCCACAATCCTTGTATTGTATGTATCTATTATGAAGCATGGTCAAGCGTCTATGCGGTAATAGCACCCCCAACACGCCCCTTTAATGGGAGGTCCTATGCCTTTAATATAAAGCACTGGATGGCCTCTTCCCTCATTTTAAAAAGCCAAAGGTCTGGGGGGAACTGAGAAAGTTATATGGATCCAGTGCACAACTATGAGAAATGCAAAAGTTTGCTAATGGTAATTGAAGTAAAAAAGTTTAGAAGTTAGGACCTTCCAGACTCGGGTAACCTTGATGTGGTTGGAAGGCTTTTCATTCATGTGATCACAGTAATGTATACTAAAACCCCTTTGTTTATAAAGTATGCCAGTGTGCAGATAATATGATATTGTATGGGGCCTAGGAATGTGCATTGATTATCTTTTCTATCTTGTATAAATGTTTGACCAGATCAGTAGCGCTTCCACAATCCTTGTATTGCATGAGTTTTACCCATGGCAGCAGAAAATCTATTTTATACAATAGCATACTGTATGTGTGGTATTTTATTATAGGGGCCAAATTACCTGGCACTCCAAATGTTTTGAAACTACAACTCCCAGCAGCCATCTGGAGTGCCATGGAATATATTTATTTATTACAGGTTTGCATTAGTGCTTATATTTCTTACCCTCGGTTTATACTAGAGTCAATCATTTTTACTTCTTTTTTGGGGAAAAATAGGTACCTCAGTTTATACTCGAGTATATACGGTACACATGTAAAAGTTGTTGTGAACTTTAGGTCTAATATTAAATTGTATCTTTGAAGTTCTTTTGATTTTTTTTAAACAACTCACCATAAAGTTACTAAACCATAACTCAGCAAATTATCTTTACTCTGATTGTGTCCTGTGAGTGAGATCATTGTGTGTGATTGCTCCCATCTCAAAAGTGATTCAGCTTTAAACCAAAATACAAGCAGCTTTACAATGCTTTACTATTAGAGATCAAAGAGATAAAGGAGCTTTTGTTTTGAAATCCTTGCATCTGTTTATCAAAACAAAATTTACATTTTTAGATCATTAAAATATCCAGTTCTGTTTAAAAAAGTAGAATGTAAGTTCATCAGTCAACCTTGACATGCAGGTGATATGAATTGATTTGTAAATAATTAGTTGTAATGGGAATTGTTATACAAAACTAGCGTTGAGTATAATGTTATGAAGCTTTTACTGAAATCCAATTAGAGATGCAGCATGTGTATCGATGACAAATTAGAACATTGTTAATTGTCTCATGACAATTAAAATATTTTTGTGCAAGTACTGTACAGTGTAAGTTAAAAACGTCATTAAAAAATTATTTAAGAAAGGGAAAGTTTAAGTATCAACTAATCAAGCAAAATTTAGCTTGAAAGGCTGTATTTTGGAAGGGAATGTGTGTGTGTCTGTGCTGCAAGTTTTAAAACTCTTGCTATGGTAATTACAGAGGACATTTGAAACTCATAATCAATTCTGATTAAATACATATGTTGTTTATTAGTGGGTGTGTATGGTTGTCATGGAAACAGAAAGGTGTGTGTGTGTGTGTATACCTGTGTCTGTGTGGTGCTAAAAGGTGTGTTTTGCATTTTAGACCATAAAAAATAACTTTTTATAACATTAGATAAGGTTGCCATGGAAATGAGTGGTGTAGGGAGCATTGTGTCTACCTGTGCCTGTGTGGAGTTTTTGAAGGTAGATCAAGATGTTTTTAAATATAGTTGCTCTTTAAGAATGGTTGCCATGTAAAAAAATATTTTTGATCAGTAGGTGTGTATTCCTCTGTTGTCTAGGGTCGGAGGGATTTTTTTAAAAAAATCTACCTATCTCCTCTGCTCTTTATTGTTCTCCTGCTATGCCTTTTCAAAGTCCAGGAAACTGAAGAGTAGCAGTTGTCTCTTTGTCACTGGTCCCTGCTTCACCTTTTCCTCGTTAAGGACATGCGCAGGGGTCCCCTTCCCCCTTCTTCCTCCCACCCTCCAGATCCTTTCATGTCTGCCTCATCCCCAAGCATTAAACACTTTTCTGTAGTGTAGGGTACCCCAGCCTTTTCCCAACCACTATGTTTGTTTTTGTAAAAAATAACCAGAAACTGACTTACCACTGTTCATTCCCTCAGCTCTATGCATAGCGTCAGCCACGTCTCTGATTGGCTAACTCACTGGCTGGTGGAACTGGAGGGCTGGCATTAACACAGGCTGGTGGAGATAGAGGGCTGGCTGTAACACTGGCTGGTGGAGCTGGAGGGCTGGCTTTAACACTGTCTGGTGGAGCTGGAGGGCTGGCTGTAACGCTGGCTGGTGGTGTTGAGGGGCTAGCTGTAACACTGGCTGGTGGAGCTGGAGGGCTGGCTGTAACACTGGCTGGTGGAGTGGAGGCCGGCTGTAACACTGGCTGGTGGAGTTGGAGGGCTGACTGTAACACGCTGGTGGAGCTGGAGGGCTGGCTGTAACACTGGCTGGTGGAGTTGGAGGGCTGGCTGTAACACTGGCTGGTGGAGCTGGAGGGATGGCTGTAACTGGCTGGAGGAGCTGGAAGGCTGGCTGTAAGGTTGGCTACTGGAAGGCTGACTTATCTGAATAGATAGATATACAGTACATAGATGGACAGATAGAAAGATTTTGGAAAGTTTGGAGGAGTTTAAGAACCAACACCATGACATAAGTTAGAACAAGCACATCGACCATTACCCACATTACCACAAAGGAGTTTGAGAAACCCACAGTGAAAATTAAACCTCACATTACATCATAATGAAAAACTGACACTGGGTTATTACTTGGAAAATGGGCACTGAAATAGGTGGCACACTAAGGGGCATATTTATAAATGATTACTATTTTAAGGCCAGTCTATTTATAGACATATTTATAAAAATGCTAATTTTTTTAGAATTTATTTTTGCCATGGTGAAAATACAACAGTTACTGGCCCCCTTTATACAATGGATACTGGTCCCCTTTTATACATACAGTTACTGGCCCTCAATTCTTTATTCAGCAGATACTGGACTCCTTTCTCCAGCAGTTACTTGCTCCCTTTACACAGCAGTTACTGGCCCCCTTTATACAGAAGTCATTTGCCCCCTTTATTCAGCAGTTACTTGACTCCTTTATAAAATGGTTTCTGGTCTCCTTTTTTTACATCAGATACTAGCAGATACTGTCCCCATTTATGCAGCTATTGTCTTCTTTTATGCATCAGTTATTGGCCCCCTTCATACAGCAGTGACTGGCCCCCATTGTGCAGCAGTTATTGCCCCCCTTTATGCAGGAGTAACTTACTCACTTTATGCACAATTACTGGCCCTTTTTATGCAGCAGTTACTGCCCACCTTAATGCAGCAGTCATTTGCCCCCCTTATTCAGCAGTTACTGGACTCCTTAATGCAGCAGTTACTGGTCCCCTTTATACAGAAAATACTGGCCCCCTTTAGACGTCAGTTACTGACTCCCCTTTATACAACAATTATTGGCCCCTATACTTTATACAACAATAATTGGCCCTTATACTTTATTCAGAAGATACTGGCCCCATTTCTGCAGCAGTTACCGACCCCATTTGTACAGCAGTTACTGGCCCCCTTTTATACAACAATTATTGGCCCCCATACTTTATTCAGCAGTTACTGGACCCCTTTATGCAGCAGTTACCAGACTCCTTTATGCAGCAGTTACTGGACCCCTTTATGCTGCAGTTATTGGCCACCATTGTGCAGCAGTTACTGACCCCCTTTATGAAGTAGTTACTGGCTTCCTTTATGCAGCAGTTACTGCCCTCCTTTGTGCAGCAGATACTGGCCCCCTTTATGCAGCAGTCACTGCTCCCAACTCTTCTATCCCAGAGCTGTCGGTAACAGAAACATTGACAAACTCGAAAACTGGTAACAATGTTTCCGTGCAGGAGCACTTACCGAACCCACCACTGACCCCCTTTGTGCAGTAGATACTGGCCCCTTTTGTGCAGTAGATACTGGCCCCCTTTGTACAGCATATACTGACCCCATTTGTGCAATAGATACTGGCCTCCTTTGCACAGTAGATACTGCCCCCCTTTTTTTCAGCAGATATTGGCCCCTTTTGTGCAATAGATACTGGCCCCCTTTGTGCAGCAGATACTAGCCCCCGTTGTGCAGCAGATACTGGCCCCCTTTATGCAGCAGTTACTGCCCCCCACTCTCCTATCACAGAGCTGCCGGTAATAGTAACATTGACAAAATCCAAAACTGGTAACAATGTTTCCTTGCAGGAGCACTTACCAAACCTACCACTGAGGTGCTGCTGTGACATCACGTCCCTGGTGTACAGGTCTCACACTTCCTCCACGTCAGGGCCAGTTACCCGCCTCTTCTATATACCAGACCGCTCTGAAACTCAGGGACCTTATCATTATTATTGTTATAATACATAAGGCTATGGACTTTCAATGGGGAGGTGCAGTGGAATATATCCTTATAAAAACCTCTTAATTGCACGTTCCCAGTAAAAGCCCTGTCACCATTAACAATAAAAGATTTTAGTTACTTCCATATAAAAAGCTATGTCTTCCACCAGCCACTGTATTACTTTCCCCTGCCGGTGTCCAGAGTGATTTACTCTGCATTCCTTTTTTTTAATAGACTTTAACAGCTGGGTCCGTAGCTGCTGCCTGGGAGACCCGGATGTCTTATCTATGACTCCTGGGGGGTTGAATTACACCAAAACACCATTTTTTATTTAAAAAACCTTCAGGGCGATTCAATAAAAGTTCTTATCTTTTAAAATGGTGCTAATTTTGCCCCAACCAATCATATCTTATTTAACATTTGTAAGCTTACATCTGATTGGTTGGGGCAAAATTGCCCCATTTTAAATGATAAGAACTTTTATTGAATAACCCTGCTTATGTATTATAAGAAATAATATGCCCCATTATATGCCCTGTATAAAAGCAGAGTTTCCTGCCCTGTATATATTGTCAGGGAACTCCTTTCTTAACTTTATATCCATATATTATACTGTAAGGGGCGTATTATCCCTTATATTTTTTAGGATTTATACAGTGCCAACATCTTCCGTTGCGCTTTACAATAACATTGTCACATTATATAGAAGGGTAATACATGTTATACAAAGTCATACATATTACCTACTATTACCTAATAGTCTACCTTATACCTTATACTAAAAGTTTATTTTCAGGGTGGACATGCCCTTTAAGCTTTCATGTTTGTGTTGATTTTGAACTTTCCACTACGGTTCTTCTGTGATGTCAACATTAACCTCAAATTCAATCAGACCATGTTTTGAACGGATTGTTATAGCCAGTGTTTATTATATTTCCCAAACTTAACAACAATTACATTTTTAAAGATGTTGATATAAGTTTTGTGAAAGTTTTTGCTTCTCCTATCAGTTCAGTAAATCTCTATTCTCCACACTTTATTACGATTAAGGTAATCTTTTAAGAACACCAAGCATTGATTTAAAAAATAATTTAAGAAATGTATTAACTGAAGAACGGGAAGTAAGACATAGCTCCTTTACCTCTCGTTATTTAATTAAAGTGAAAAACAGTACAATTTTTCAGCGGAGATACCCTTTAAGACAATGCTTTATTTGCACTTATTTTAGCTGAGATGTGCTGGTTTGGTTGAGGAAATATCAATGCATCGTCAATATTCTCTGCACTTTCTCACATGAGAAAACTAAAGTCAGCCCTACACACAGGTGATAGCCAACAAATCTTGTCAGATCAAGTAAATTGGGGGATATTGGTAAAGTCTGGTGGGTAATGATGGTGCCCTTTTCTGCCATCAAGGTTTCCCTTGGGAATGAACCCCCAAATAATCCACAGGTACCCTTGTGCTCAAATAGTATAGGAGTTTATTGAAGAATTACTTAGAGAATAAACAGCTTATTTATGCAAGGTAAGAACGTTCTCCCTCCCAAAGAGGAAAAATCTAATTAATATACTGCAGCTTTCATTAGTACATTTTAATATTAAAAGAGAAGTGATTACTTATTACATTCTATCATATCATTGGATTATACATATCATTATTATTATTATTATGGATTTATATAGTGCCAACATATTCCGTGATGCTTTACAGTTGCATTAATATACAAGGGTAAAACATACATATAGTGCAAGTAGTACAAAGTGCAAATAATTTAATTGCTGGTCCAGCAGCATCCAGTGTGGTAAGTTACAGCATTACTGTGGTACAATAGGAAGGAGGGCCCTGCCCAAAAGAGCTTACAGTCTAGAGGAGATGGGGATGAAACACAAGGTAAAGCAGATCAGTAGCTGTAACTAAATTATCAATGGAGTATAACTAGCGGGTCTGTGATGGGTCAGTAAGAGGGGTAGACGTTTCGAAGTCCACATTGTAACCTTGCCTGAAGTGGGAAGCATCAGTTGCTAAGCAGAGCATTATTTCATATCGTCCCATATTAATTATCATACGTCATTAATTACACTTAACAAGTCAGTGTTAATTACCCCTGAATAAATTGTTTTACCTTGTAAGGAGAAAACACTTTGTAACTGGCACATTATGTATAAGTTTCAATTTAAACAGCGTTACAGCAAGATACACAAGAAAAGAGGAACTTAACCACTTCTAAATATTTAAGCAGATACATGATGATTATACATATTCAGTGTAAAAAAAGAGGAACTAAAGTAATTTTAACTACGTGGTAAATTCGGTATAAGTAAGGCTGCTGAAAGAAGTAGTTCCTGTTATCATTTTATCCAAATAAGGCCAGATTTCAAATTTTGGCTTCTACAGTAAAAAACACTGACCACTCTGCCTCTACAAACTATTGTCAGCATCACGTTTGGGACCAACACAAATGTTTTCTGGTATTGTTTCTTTTTACTTTAAATAGAGTTAGAATCGACCCCTGTATGGCTACATGGCTGACCAATCTGAGGGAATCAGTTAGGGATATATGTGGTTATCACTGCATCTTCATAAACACATGCGTATGGACACCTTTAGTTTTGGTTTGTGGGATTATCAGCCATAAAAAATGTATATTAGCTCTCTGTTGCACTTTTTATGTGCTGGAGCAGAAAGAAAACCTACTGTAAAGACCAGATTCTTCAAAAATCTGAGGATTGGTAAAGTCAGTGACAGCAGCCTCAGAAATTTTAGGACAATTACAAATATGGGCAGAAGTACACAGAAAAAAAATCTAAAGATCATAATAATAATATTAATAACAGTAATGCAATACTACTACTAACAATATAAGGAAAAGTAAGCAAAGAATCATTTCCAGGTATTTGTGTGTGTGTTTCCTGTGGCACACTCTTCATTATTTTTTATTTCATTGGGGACAGAATTTATTTTTAAAAATAACTTCATAAATCCATTTTATTTATTTTTTTACTTTTGAATTCAAGCTGCATAAATAAAATAACTTCAAAATCAGAACACACTGTTTAATTAGGGAAACTCATATTTCTCCAACAAGTTAGTAATTAAAGAGAAATTTGCATATTAAGAACACAGCAGCTGCTACTTTTATTCTTCCCACTTCACTTATCAGGTTTTATATACCAATCTATAATAAGAAAAGGAGAACTATGCTTGCTTGATTAGAGGAGAAAATGTTTTCTTCTTTCTATGAATGACGACTTGAGTCATTTAACATGTGGTTTCAATAGAAACTCCTCTGTTACCTAGTAGTTTGTTGCTTGCTAAACCAACTAACTGGAATCACAAGAGATAAAACAAAACACTTTAAAAATCATTTTAAGGAAAATAAAAAAGAAATATAAATATTGATGAAGAACTAAATGTAATTTTTTTTAAATCCTAATGTGAAAGCTTTTCTACCCAGAACACCTATACTGTATATTGTAAGATTCTTCTCTATTAAGTTGCATTTAATACATAAGAAATAGATTATGTAACTAAGAAGACTTTCATGTTGTTTCCAATAAAACTCACTGACAGAGCTCTGTCTCTATGCAGAGAGTATTTTCGATACAGATGTCTCCACACCAATATGGAATTATAGAATAATACTTTGAAAGCTACTTGTTACTACGCAGATTATTTTCCAGTTATCATGGCATTGCTCTCAGATTTCCAGGCTTCCAACAATACAAAATATTCATCTAATTTTACTTCCATTGTTAATGATTTTGCTTCTAGTATTCTAAATGTAGCTGTGTTCTTTGTTTATGCTGTTGTTCAGCAGGCTCAGATCTCATGAGGTCACAGGTTGAAATCCCCAGACTTACCGTACTTGTGGTTTTTTTTTCCCATTAGGGCTTGATAGGAAACAAACAAAGAATACTTTTTTTGTATAAAATGCAAAGAAATGTGTGGACAGGAATCTCAACACTGTGTTTTCAACACTGCAAAATATCAGTTCTGTGTCTAAGAGGCAGAATCTTCTGTAGCATGATCTGTGACTAATAGAGGCGGGTCTCTTTTCTGTTGTTTATTGGCTGTCAGCTTCTAGAAAGCAAGGCTGTAGCTTCCTTGATTAGATCTGTTGAGCAGTGCTTTGTTTGTTATGACAATGTTGTCTGTAGAATTTAGTTCCCCTTTAAAATTTTATTTTATTTGTATTGACATTGGTATCAATTGCAGTTTTGCCTTTTCTATGGGAATTTACGTATTCAGGGACAGCTCTTTTTTATATTAATTGGGCTCTGGCCAGATGTTGACTAGAAATTAAGGAAAATTGCATGGCATATTACAGTGCTGGAACAGAAAGCCCCCCCACAACCAGTAAGATAACCCAATGGTGCAGATAACTCCTTCACTAAGCTTAAAATTTGAGTATTTACACTTCAGCTACTTACAAAACGAAAGTTTAATCGAACATCAGAGGATTACACCAAAGGCAGCTACCAGCAGTGGATTTAGACATTCTATCGAGTACTGTGGTAAGTATTGCACCCCCCTGTAAGATTGTATTAACTGATATTGATTCAACACAAAATTTACATTGATCTGGATGTGCTTTTTCGCTTTACTTTTTATGTATGTATTTTCCTATATAACACTGTGCTTTATAACAATGCTAAGAATTCTCAACAAGTCCTGCTTTTAAGAGATTACAATCTAAGTACACAACCATACACAAACTACATATCATTACTTTATTTCTCAAAGGGTGTGCCGGTGCACACTGGTGTGACTTCAGAGAGCCAGAGGTGTGTCTCAATATTTTGGTAGTAGAAATATTTTCACAAATATATCTTACATTTTTGTTATTTTGTACTATAGAAATACTGTATGTATTCTGAAAAATTTCAATACAGTCATTGTAGTATAACTTTACACTGTATTGATTTGATTACAATATACAATGTAAATTACATAAATTATGTAATGCATAAGAACACATATGTGCCTCAAGAAAAATTTGCATCGCCTGGCAATAGGGCACACAAAATAGATGATAAAAATGTGAAATATTTGAAATGTACGAGGTGTGATAATGCAGTATAAACACTGTTTATTTAATGGAAAAATAATTTCTACCTATCCATCCATAGCATACAGTGTATCTCATTAATTTAGACATAGTTCATGTTGCTGTCATGATAATTAATATGTCACACAGTGTAGCCTTTTTATTTAGTGACTAAGAACAAACTCATTTCAAATTAGGATCCTCAAGTAATTAACACTGCAAAGAGTCATCTTGAGAAGTTTAGTTCACTGATGGAAAGAGTTATAGGACAACAGGAAGAAATACACTTATAACAGGACTGTGAGAAATAAAATACTAATTATAACAAAGGAATCTGGCAATGAATGTTTTATCTGTGTTCCGTATCTGTCACCACATGGTCTTAAATACTTGCCTTTATAGCAAATGATTAAGAGTAGAAATAAATATATAAATGTTAAAGTTCTAATGTTTCATGCTGATTTCTGAAATAAATGCAGGTTTCTAGTTTCAGTAGCTGTGTGTTAAAATGACAACTTAGTTATACAGTATTGTTAAACAGAAAAAAAAAACATTAATATTTTTTATAACACAAAAGACTCTAGCACTTAGTTATACGTGAAATAGTCTAAGTGGATAGATCTAAAAGAATGGCAATCACCTAGACTAAAGTTAAACACATTTTATATATACATTATGGTAGATGAAGTAACAAGGTGGCATTGTCCAAATAGGAGTAAAGCACCCACTACCCAATGTAATAGGTCAGTGTGTGGTGTACTCCTAACTAGTGGGGCCTGGGCCATTGCTGGTGCTGGTCACTGATGCAATAAAAAAAATCTTTAGCTTTTTCTCTACAATAATAATCCCTAATAGGAGGTCTTAGGAGGACACAGCTTATCTTCTGGGTTTCCACAATGAAATAACCATCGCAAAGTGATCAATGCATTACAGAAACCCCGAAGGTATGAGGAACACCAACACAAGTTCGGCATTTCCCCTCATCTGCCCCTCCATGGAAGTGTCATTCTGTACCTCACCTGCTTGTCTCTCTATTTGATGTGACCTATTCCCTTCTATCTATCTGTCTGTCTATCTATTTACAAACTGGACACTTTATTAAGTAAACCTTTTTAATGGTTTGATAACAAGTAGCTAATCGGACAATCACATGGCAGCAACTCAATGCTTTTAGGCATCTAGACGTTGTGAAAACAAGTCGCTGAAGTTCAAACAGAGCATCAGAATGGGTAAGATAGTAAATTTAGGAGCATATTTATAAATGTCCTGATAAGAGTGTTGATAAAGGACCACGCTGTCCGAAACATGTTGTGTATTTAATAAATAAGCAATTTCACGCATTTGAGTTGCAAAAAGTCCTTTGGTACCTCACCTTCGTCTGTTTGTAAACTGGTAAAAATAGCAGTTAACTCACAAGTCACCAGTTTTTATCACTTTTTAGAACCAACTTCTAAATATGGATGAACCAGAGTTTCAACCCAAACCTAGTTTTGGGTCAAAACTACTGTTTCTGCTGTGGAATTTCAGTTAATAATTCTATATCTATACACTTGTTACACTTACATTTGTATCTTTATATATCTACTGTATTGTTACACTTATATTTTTATATTTATATATCTACATGTATGTGTGTTATTTTCACTATTTAATTAAAATCACCATAAAAAATAACACTATATGAAGTATAGTACTACTACTGATATACAATTTAAAAGGTTTACTTGCTTTACTTGACACCCCTAAGTTAAAATGGAAAAGTCAAAATGGAAGGTTTAGCCACACCTCATACATTTACTTTTACCCTCCCTTCTCCAAGGACAGATAGGGAAACACTTTGCATGTCTCTGCCCATTTCTCTGACAGTTTTTCTTTCTTTTCCAATATTGATGTATTAATAGGATGAGGCCGTGAGATACCTTCTGTTGGAAGAAGGCTCTATTTCATTGTATAACAAAACAGTCTGGTGTCCTACCTGAACCGTTCTACCATCGGGCCCTGCATGGAAGGGAGACTCCCAATCCTGGGAGGACTTCTTTGGTAGCATGGATGTTAGAAACAGAAATATACATTTCAGTAAAAATTAAAATTAGTATGGGGAATCAAACCTGACCTTCTACACGTGTCTTGCTAAAAAGAAAGCTTTCCACCTCTATGCACAAGGGCTCTATGTGGGTCATAGAGATGGCGAATCACAGATCTGTGATTTCCAGAATTCTCCAGAATAATAAAATTCAAATATAATTGGTGCCACAGGACTTTCGGCCTTCAATAATCTGGAACGGACATCGAGAATCCTCAAATGCTCGAGGAATACCAAAAAGGCCAAAGCAAACCCAGAAGTAGCATGCGTCTGCAGGGCATAGGTTTATAGCTTCTATGGTGTAGGTCTTGGGAGAAAAGATCCAGACAGCTATAGCTTAAAATGAGGTGGTCTTAAAGGGGAGAAAATCCCCCACAGAGCATAGAATGACATTAGTTTTTTTACAACAAAAGGGTACTTCAATTCTCATCATATTAATATAGCATTGCTTGAAAATGTAATAGCAATAACAAACTCACTCCTAGCAGTCTTGAAGAAATGGGCATGCAATATTTCTTTTCTGTCTCCGTATATACATAGATATCACTTCCTGTCCAGCAAACAGCAGCTCTCCTTTTTTTCTATTGAGTGGAAGGATGAGAGGGGGGTGCAAAATGTGTCATACACATATCTGGTAAATTTAGAAAAACGTTTTAATTTTCCAAGACTGTCACATGTTTTACAAACAGCACATTATTAGGTAAAATATAGGAACTTGGTTGCACCTACTTTTAAACACATGTTTTAGTACTGACAGAGGTCACTACTATCCTGTAAATAACGTGGTATGGCAAACTTTCTAAATATGGCCTCTTGTGTGAAACATTCCCCTTTTGCAAACTTGCAATACTGTGGGTTTTCATTATGTACGATCATGGCTGTAAATGTATGTTCGTTCGTAGAATACCCGGTGGTGTAAAATACTGCAATTGTATTCTATGGACGTGATCCTAAGTTAACGATTGCAATTGTACATTTACGACCGCTATCGTTTATTTCTGACCGCAATTGTTATTTCCGATCACAAAGAATGATACCGCAACTTTATCTATATTACCATACAAAACATTTATATATGAAAATCCTCGAGTATTAAAATACATGGGGTATTTTATGGGGTAAAAATACATAAAGTACAACTTAGCATATAGGTGAATATAGGATAAGGAAGAAATATTATTTAATGTATAACATTATCACTTTATTCTGTTTTATTTGTTCTGATGAATCATAGAGATTTAAATCCAGGGTTTTGGGTTATTTTGATATATCGATGACTCATTGTATGAAGTGTTTTAGTTCAGTCCAAACACACAGTAAAATTCAACGTGGGTAGAACTTATATATATCATCTCCCTCTAACTCCTCCAATAGAAAATCCATCAGAACTTTTTATAATGAAATGATTTAAACCGTCCACCAATACTCACCCTCCCCATGACTCGCAGCTGTCTGTTAGAGAGGGATCACTATCGGAAGCCTGAGGTCCTTAAGGCCCCAATATATCCTGCTATGTTACAATCTTCTTAGATTTCATCAGTGCAGGACACCGTTTCATGATTCTATGGGTAGGACTTGGAAGCACAAAATACCAGTGAGCTATAAAGCTTAAGGTGTATGGGCGTGGTGGGCTAAAAAGGGGGAAAAGCTATTCACAGAGGATAACATGAAATAGACTTTGTGCTTTATTGTAACGTGGCAAAAAATGTGAGGTGAGGAAAGCACCCCAAAGACCTCTCCCACATGGTTTTGTGACAATAGTCACTTCAACATTCCCTGTGATGAAGACAAAACACGTCAGGGAGAGGTCTCTGGAGTATGTTTTCCTCACGTTTGTTGCCCCATGTTATAATGTGGACTGTCGTGCACAAGGTTGAAGACTCGTCCCATTAATTCATTTGTAATGACTTTCAGGAGTTTTTCCACATCGGAGGTAGCAGTCCTCCAGGTTGGGAGTCTCCCTTCCATGCAGGGCCCGATGGTAGAACGGTTCAGGTAGGAAGGACAAAATAACAGTGAGCTATTAAAGCTTAAGGTGTATGGGGCTTGGTGGGCTAAAAAAGGGGAAAAGCTATTCACAGAGGATACAATGAAATAGACTTTGTGCTTTATTGTAACGTGGCAAAAAATGTGAGGTGAGGAAAGCACCCCAAAGACCTCTCCCACATGCGTTTTGTGACAATAGTCACTTCAACATTCCCTGTGATGAAGTGACTATTGTCAGGGAGAGGTCTCTGGAGTATGTTTTTCCTCACGTTTGTTGGCCCATGTATAAGTGGACTGTCGTGCACAAGGTTGAAGACTGTCCCATTAATTCATTTGTAATGACTTTCAGGAGTTTTTCCACCCCGAGGTAGCAGTCTATATAGAAGGGTAATACATGTTATACAAAGTCATACATATTACCTAGCACCATTTTAAATGATAAGAACTTTTATTGAATAACCCTGCTTAAACATTATAACATGGGGCAACAAACATGAGGAAAACATACTCCAGAGACCTCTCCCTGACGTGTTTCGTGACAATAGTCACTTCATCACAGGGAATGTTGAAGTGACTATTGTCACAAAACGCATGTGGGAGAGGTCTTTGGGGGGCTTTCCTACCTCACATTTTTTGCCACGTTACAATAAAGCACAAAGTCTATTTCATTGTATCCTTGTGAAAGCTTTTCCCCCTTTTTAGCCCACCAAGCCCCATACACCTTAAGCTTTATAGCTCACTGGTATTTTGTGCTTCCAAGTCCTACCCAAGAAGTCATGAAACTGTGTCCTGCACTGATGAAATCTAAGAAGATTGTAACATAGCAGGATATATTGGGGCCTTAATAGGACCTCAGGCTTACCGATAGTGATCCCTCTCTAAAAGACAGCTGCGAGTCAATGGGGAGGGGTGGTATTGGTGGACGGTTTAATCATTTCATTATAAAAAGTTTGATGGATTTCTATTGGAGGGAAGTTAGAGGGAGATGATATATATAAGTTCTACACAGCAGTTGTATTTTACTGTGGTGTTTGGACTGAACTAAAACACTCATACAATGATGTCATCGATATATCAAAATAACCCAAAACCCTGGATTTAAATCTCTATGAATTCATCAGAACAAATAAAACAGAATAAAGTGAAAATGTTATACATTAAATAATAATTTCTTCCTTATCCTATATTCACCTATATGCTAAGTTGTACTTTATGTATTTTTACCCCATAAAATACCCCATGTATTTTAAATACTGAGGATTTTCATATATAAATGTTTTGTATGGTAAATAGAGCTATAGTTGCGGTATCATTTTTTGTGATGGAAATATACAATTGCGGTCAGAAATAAACGATAGCGGTCGTAAATGTACAATTGCAATCGTTAACTTAGGATCACGTCCATAGAATACAATTGCAGTATTTTACTACCACCGGGTATTCTACGAACGAACATACATTTACAGCCATGAGTACATTATGAAAACCCACAGTATTGCAAGTTTGCAAAAAGGGGAATGTTTTACACAAGAGGCCATTTAATTAGAAAGTTTGCCATACCACAGTTATTTACAGCGATAGTAGTGACCTCTGTCCGTACTAAAACATGTGTTTAAAAGTAGGTGCAACCAAGTTCCTATATTTTACCTAATAATGTGCTGTTGTAAAACATGTGACAGTCTTGGTAAATTAAAACGTTTTTCATTTACCAGATATGTGTATGACCATTTTGCACCCCCCTCATCCTTCCCACTCAATAGAAAAAAAGGAGAGCTGCTGTTTGCTGGACAGGAAGTGATTATCTATGTATGATACGGAGACAGAAAAGAAAATATTTGCATGCCCATTTCTTCAAGACTGCTAGGAGTGAGTTTGTTAATTGCTTATTACATTTTTCAAGCAATGCTATATTAAATGATGAGAATGTGAAGTACCCTTTTGTTGTAAAAAGATAATGTCATTCTATGCTCTGTGGGGGGATTTTCTCCCCTTTAAGACCACCTCCTTTTAAGCTATATAGCTGTCTGGTATCTTATCTCCCAAGACCTACACCATAGAAGCTATAAACCTATGCCCTGCAGACGCATGCTCTTCTGGGATTGCTTTGGCCGTTTTTGGTATTCCTCGAGCCTTTGGGATTCTCGAATGCGTCGTTCCAGGATTATTGAACGGCCGAAAGTCCTGTGGCACCAATTTATTTGAATTTTATTATTCTGGAGAATTCTGGAAAATCAGCGAGATCTGTGATTGCCATCTCTATGACCCACATAGAAGCCCTTGTGGCAGAGGGTGAAAGCTTTCTTTTTAGCAGACACAGTGTAGAAGTCAGGTTTGATTCCCCATACATATTTTATTTTTACTGAAATGTTAATATTCTGTTTCTAACATCCATGCTACCAAAGAATAAACTTCAAAGATTACTTTCTTTTTGTATGAAAAGCAAAGGAATTTATCATTGTCCTGTGAAGTCTTCTGTGTATATATAGCTGGGTGTTCCCTTATATGAGACTATGGAAAACCGCCCACTAGTAACCTAGTACCCACAGCTTATTTTCAAAAATCACCCAGCATCCACAGCAAAGTGAGACACAAGCTTTTTTATCTTTGTGAATGTGCTCTTTCTATTGGGGCAATGTTATTTGGAGACTTAGTTCCCATTTAAGTAACATTTTGGATATTTTCAGAGATTAATATAAAGATGCATACTTTACATATATAAAGTCAATGTATGTATGTATGTTTGTATGTTCCAGAAAAACTTCCAAATGGCTGGGACAATTTTTATGAGACTGGTATAACTTATGTATAAGGATCGGGAAAAAAGCATAGGCTACTTTAAAAATGCCTCCGTACCCCCTTTTTCTACATTTTTAAGTTAATTAACTTGTGTTCTGCCATCTGGTGGTGAATCGAGTGAATCAAGTTAATTGCACACTTCCAAATGTCAGATTGTTCAGGGCAGTACAATGCTTTGCTTCATTTTGTTCTGTTATTTCTGTGTAGAGCTGTCAATAATGAGGAGTAGCAGAGCATGGCTGTAACAATGTCATGTGACCACACACTCAGTCTCCTCTCTCACTGTGGTTCACCCAGAGTCAAGATTGAGAGGTAAACTGATCAATCCCAGTTGTTCTGGGGATTGGGCAGCTAGCTAATCATGGAGATCACAGTTTGTAGCATTCTGGTGCAGAGTTGAGAGAAGGCAGCTAAGGAAACATGTAGTTTTACTTAAGGAAAGGCAATAAGGGGACATTGCCCACACTGCAATGCAACTGCACTGAAGGGGTTAATTTATTCACACCCCACTAAAGGGGAAGTTGATGTGATACACGTTAAAGGGGAAATTGATGCGATATGCAAAAGGGGAAGTTAGTGCGATCCACCTTAAGGGGACGTAGTGTGTGATACGGGTTAAAGGGAAAGTTGGTGTGATACGTGTTAAAGGGGTAGCTGATGGATATGTGTTAAAGGAGAAGTTGGCGCCAGATTTGCAGATCAGCTTACCCACAGTGAGTTTGAATGGCTCAGGTTTGGTTTTGGTTGAATTTTGGCTGCAGGTTCGGGTAGAATCTTTAGAAAAAACGGGCATTCTGCTAGTAGGGTTAAAAATATGCTTTCCTTTAGTGTTTTTTTTTGACACCTTTGGGAGTGTCAAATCAAGTACTTATATTTTAGATAAATGTATTGCCACTTTTAAAAATTGCTAACCAGGTTTAAATGTGTAAATCAGTAAAAATCTTTTACTAAGGGAAACCCAGCAATTACTTCCCTCCTTTGCTTAGCACAGAGGAATACAAAGTGTCTCATTACTGATTTCCTCTCTCTCCTTTGGTAAAGCATGAACATGCTGTCTCCATGGGGAGAGGGGTGTGGGAGTAAACTGACAATCTTATCTTACAGACTTAAATGGAGGTTGGTTAGAATCTACAAAGAAAGGAAACTAATACATTGTTTATTTAAAGCTTTTCCTGGGCTAAAGGGCAGAAAAAAATTCATTTTAATCTAAAGCTCTCTTTTACCTAAATGAATCTCTAAAGTAATGAATAACACAGATGTACTCTGTGTGTATGTGTAGGATAAATGAAAAGCGATAAGGAGAATTGCTTGTGAAGGTTCTCATCATCCAGGTCATGGTAAAACTGTGATTCAGTTAAATCACTGGACTTGAAGTTTAGTTCTTGAAGACATTTTGCTAGTCATTCTGACGGCTTTCTCAATTAGACACAAACCTCTATTCATACTTGGTTTCTTTTTTTTGACATAAATGGCCCCCTTGACACTCTTTTACCCAATCCTGTTCCTTGGTCAAGATGTTGGCATTACATTCTTCAAACGCATGTACTTTTTTAAAGATGCAGGTACACGGCTGAGTCCTGATCTGAAGATTGGCTTTTCTGTGCTGGGAAATACGTTGGTGCAGTTGCTGTTTTGTTTCCCCCACATACAAATCTGAGCACTGCACTGTGTTTATGTCGCTCTCTTGTGTTTCAGTATAGGATCTTTTAGTTGCTGCCTTAGTGTTTCTGGGTTTAAAGCAGACAGGGATACGGTGTCTTTGAAAATCTTAAATTTCTGACACCCCTGCTTCATATGGGATGACCATGTTTTTTCTCCTGTCTAGTTTCCCCCCTTCTCTGGTGGTATTCGTGGTCTTTTTTTCCTTCTTTCAGTTTTGACAAAGGTCCAGTCTGGATACCTTTAAGTTGTGCTAGTGGGATGATCTCTGCTCTGTGTTGCACAGGACAATTATTTGCCTGGATTCATATTCTAACCACATGCTGTTATTGTGTGTTAAAAAAAAACTAATGTACAGCATGATGGCTCAGTGGTTAGCTCTGATGCCTTGTAGCCCTGAAGTCTTAGTTCAAATCACCCTTGGACACATCTGCAAGGAGTTTGTATGTTTTCCCATGCTTGCGTGGGTTTCCTCGGGCACTCCGGTTTCATACATACATACAGGTTTTATGTGTCAGATAAATGTGCTTATATTGTAATCCCTTCAGGGCTAATAATAATAACAACATAACTTAAGTTAAAAGGAAAATGTTTTTTTCTTTAAAAACACCTTAAAGGGTATCTAAACTGGGGGGGAAATTATATTGTCCATACTGGAAACTGTATTTCTTCCAAAAAAAACACTGTACCACAGTTTTTTGATGATCTGTCCTATTTCTTTAGATGTTCAATCTGAAACATTTCACATTTAAGCACCTTATTACCATAAAGTCTTCTGTTGTGTACATTAAAGGGTGATAGTTGGTATGTGAAATGCATTGTGAGAAATGCCCTCTCCTAGTGCTGGCTCATAGTTTGAGCATGCTTACCTACCAGAGCATTTTAGGATAATGGTGAGTGTCAGTTAAGTGTGGTAGGGGGAATACTTTGCCTGAGCAAAGTAAGTACTGGATTGACTACACTCAACAATCAGTTATTCTATGTAGCTCGTTCTCATTTAGATGCTCCTCTAGGTGGAAGGGCTACATAGAAACCATTTTACCAACAGACCTACAACATTTTCACCATTTTATATTTTATTGTTACTTTTGAAATGTATATATGTATGTGCCTGTGTGCCAATTTTTGCCTTTGTATTGAACAGTAAATGTACTGTCTAATGGATACAGTTCAGTGTACCCAGTTCTGAAAGAAAAAAAAATAAACAAAAATGTAAAAGCTATGCCAGTATTTGTATAAAATGAAATATTCCTTTGACCTGGTCTGACAAGTATATAGTAAGCTGTTCTAGTACCTGTTTTTATATAAGGCTTGATAAAGGTCCAAGACCAGGGACCGAAACGTTGCCATTGTTGTGATGTGAATAAACCCATTTGTTTATAAGACCAAGGAGTGCCCTGATTCACTGTGCATTTATATATATATATATATAAGATGAGTAGTGACCAACGCTTACAGGTCTTATTCACAAACTTTATTCAAGAAAGTGGCATAGTGCCACAAAAAAAAAATTTTTTGCACTATGCCCTTTTCTTGAATAAGTTTGTGAATAAGACCTGTAGAGCGTTGGTCACTACTCATCTTATATTCTCTAAGTAGAGAGAAATCGGAGCACTCGCAGGAATTTTTTTTTTCAAAAAAAAAAAAAGATCTTTATTTAGCGTGTATCAACACGTTTGGCCATCTTGTTTCAACCGTCGTCAGGACTACCTGTTTAGTTAGTTTTATTAAACTTAAATAATAAACTTAAATAAAACTTTCGTGTGAAGAAGGAGTGCTCGGAACCTCTTTATTTTTGTATATATATATATATATATATATATATATATATATATATATATTATAGTTACAACGGTGGTCGCACACCCACAATTTCAGTTGTTTGGTGCTGCAAAGTGAAATGGAGTGATTCTGTCTTGCTCCTCAAATAGACCTGCAGAGACTCCAGCCACAAAAAAAATGTAGTGTATGCTTCTTATTCAATAATTGCCATCTATATGCAACGTTTCGGAACGCCTTGGTTCCTTTTCAAGCTCAAAATGCCATTTTGGATGGAAATAGATCAGGTTCCAAGAATGATGGTGCATGTGATCGAAGCGATCACTCTGATGAAGGCGGTAGGTGAATGTGAAAATGGGACACCTGTCTCCTAGAGGCCTCAATGAGCAGCTGGTGCTGTCATGTTTCCTTTGATTTATGTTGTTAATTGGGGGTGATATAATAATCTGAGGGGAAAGATAAACCTATCAGTAAAGGATCTGTGATCCCATTGGTGCTCTATATAGTAAGATTACGTATCACCTACCTTAAGTACAGAAGAAATATGGAGTAGGAATTTTTTTGTTGCATAATATTCCTGTACGGAGGTTTCTTTGATGTATACTGATTGATAGGTGGGTGGGAAAGTGGGAGGGTGGTGGATGTGGCTGGGTGTTGGTCTTATGTTTTAAATAGTATGTGAGATCCTCATGATGCTGTTTCTGACGACGGCCACAGATGGCTGAAATGCGTAGAGACATCGTCTTTTAACATTGTAAATAAAATGAATTTTTATTGAAAGTCCTGCAAGTGTGCCTCCTTTTCCTTCTGTATATATATAGGGAATTATGTACCCCTACTGTAAATTATAAGTATGTCCAAATAATTTACAGTAGGGGGTACATTATTCAATATAAACCCTTTTCTTTTACAGTTTTTCAGGTATTACCTGCCTGCAGCCCCACAGCCTATAAATACATTCCAGACAGGAACCCCCCCACACACATTGCTTTAACAAAACCAATCATAAAACACATACACTAGTCTCCACATAACACCCCACCCCATCAAGATCCCCATGCTTACCCCCAGCCCTGTTTCCATGGTACACATTTCCATTCAGAGCTTTAGTCTGGCCCTCCCTGCTCACAATTCCACCCCCCTTCTCCTTTCATGCAGTGTGCCGCTGTCAACTCCAAACCTGTCTCGAAAAATATACTTTTCTTCCACGGTTCCATTCTGTGATCCATTACAGCCCGGCAATCAGTGGGACATGCCCATCTGCCCTCCTCCTCCTTTTGTCTCTGTACACAGTGTAACCCTGCCTGAGAGTTAACTGCTCCGACTGGTTGAGAGAAAGACCCGCAAGGCACAGTGAGTAAAGGAGGAGCAACTTCCAGGTATAATCAGCACAGGTTATAGGAATATTATTTACAGAATGGCCCCATAGACATTGATGGAAGTGGTGGATTATATGGCGTGGGTTTATTATAAATTTGTTATTTCTAAAATATAAGACCCAGGAGTGCCTCGTCTATCTTCTTCTTTGATATACAAATATATCAAACTTGCAGCACTCAGTCCATTGAGACTGATTGACCTATTTAGGCAGGTAACTCAAAGGACGCGGGTGCCTTAATCCACTTATTTTTTATTTAATACATCACTGTTTAGGCAACGTTTCGGCACCTTTCTAGGTCCCTTTCTCAAGCTCCTATCAACGTGATACAAACATTCCAAATTTAAGCCGCTATCCCTCCTCCAATAGTGACACTCATCAAACGATCCACAAGATTTCAAGTGCTAGTGCTTTAAAAAACAAGTGTAACATATATACACATACCAGGTTAAATATAAATATAAAGTGAACTGTGTGAACTACATGTTTTGTAGATTATAAAAATAATTTCTTAAAGTGCTAATGGGCATAGTGGTGCATACCCAACCCACCCTTGTGTAACGCTGAGCTCAAGAAAACAGACTGATTAAACCCCCAATTACACTGTTACAAAAATAGAAACAGATCGTAATCCCGAATGAGGCCTTGAGGGGTCAGTGTGTTCAACCTATGAACCCACCAGATTTCCCTCTGCCTCAGTCTTAATGTACGATCTCCTCCACGTCGTGGCATGGGAATAAATTCCAATGCCATGTATCTCAAATCTGAATCACTGTGACCCTCTTGCTTATAGTGAGACCGGCGTTTCTCATCTCTTGTCGAATGCTAGATCTGTGTTGTGATATCCTTGCCTTTATAGCTGTGTGGTTTCCCCTACATACAATTTTTGGCGAGGGACACCACAGCACAAAAACTACATGGGATGTGTCACATGTCATACCACTTTTTATCTAAACCTTTCTCAGTGCGTGGGTGTATAAATTCCTGTCCCCTATGTACAAAATTGCACTGGGTACAGTGTAAACATGGGAACATACCCCATTTTTTACCCCCCAGAAAAGAACCCGTTGTTCTTAGGGGGGATAAATTCAGATCTCACCAGTTGTCGTCCCACTGTTTTTCCTTTCTTTACGAGATGATGGGGGCCTCCTGAACTCTTCTATCTTGGGGTAAGCTCCGTTAAGAACATGCAGTATCTCCTAACATGGCCTATCCTGTCACTACCCACTCGAAATCCATAATGAGAGGAATCTGTTTCATTTTTGTCCTTCTTTGACTCTGTCTTACACTTGAACACTTCTGTCTTGCGGTCATCAGAGTTCCCTCTGTGTAACCCCTATTTCGCAATTTCTGGAGCACCCCTTGTGTTTGTTCCTCCCTTCTGATAGGATTTGACACTATCTCTCAACTCTCTCAATTGTCCTATCGGGATAGCGTTCTTAACATATCTTGGATGGAAGCTCTTATAAGAGAGCAACTGATTTCTATCAGTTGTCTTCATATAAAGCTCCGTATGTATTTCCTTGTCTTTTATTACCTCACATCCAAGTAACTAATTTCATGAAAATGGTAATTAAGGGTGTATTTGATATCCGGATGCATGGCATTTAGACATATATAGAACTTTTCCAAGGATCCAATGTCGCCCCGCCATAGCAAGAAGACATTGTCTATGTATCTCCACCACACCAGACAATGCCTGTTGAACAGCAGAGACACACAGACAAAGTCATCCTCCAGCCAAGCCATGAAGGCATTGGCATAGGACGGAGCGACATTGGACCCCATGGCAGTTCCTCTACGTTGTATTAAAAATCTTCATTAAAGGAAAAATAATTGTTAAACATATGAACTCCAAACATTGTCTGAAAATTTTATTTGAACCTCATCATATAACCCACTCAACGTAATAATCTCACTGGTGCCTCTATCCCTTGTACATGGGGTATAGAGGTATACAATGATGTCACGTCAAACAAATGTGACCACAAAATGTTATCCCAATTATCTATCTGGACACTCCTAATTCTTTCTAGAAAATCAGAAGTATCCAAGATGAAAGATCTAGTACTCCAAACCAAGGGAGCAAGAACCCTGTCCAACAAGGTGGCCATAGGGGTAAAGATGGAACCTGCCCCTGAGACAATAGGCCTCCCTGGTGGTTGGACAGGGTTCTTCTGTACCTTGGCAGGGTAATAAATTGGTGTTCTGGGTGCTCAACTGTGAGGTACTCCTCATATCTTCTGTAATAACTTCATCTCTGTACATTTCAGAAATTAAGTTATCCACTTTACATTTAATGTCCCGCATGGGACACATGAAACTTCCTTATATACATCCCCATCCGACAATTGTTTTAAGATTTCATTTTCATAGTATGATACATCCATAATGACAATTGAGCCCCCTTATCAGAGGGCTTGATAACAATATCTTTTCGATCTTTCAAATTTTTCAATGATAAAAGTTCATTACTTGTCAAATATCATCATGAATAGTGCCAAATCACTGACAGTTTTTTCCACATCCGCTTTTATTTATTGATGTACACTTCCCCGCATATGTAGTTGGGGGAACAAATTTTCTGTGTCCAAATAGTTGGAAATCCCTTAGTGCTAAGCCCCCATCTCCACTCCCCTGGTTGCCACCCCCAGGTTTGGTGGAAAAGAGTCTTAAGCCTCAACCTTCTAAAGAAGGCATGCAAATCTATGTCTGTGTGAAATGAGTAAATTTAGTTGTAGGGCAAAACCCCAGTCCCTTCGATAGAACTGAGATCTCAGACTGTGTCAAAGTTACCTGTGACAGATTTACTATTGGGGTTTGTTCTTCCGTTCCAGCAGTGATCGTTTGGGCATCACTCCCTGATTCTCCGACTGTTCTCCTCGACCGCCCCTTCGACAGGGTCACATTCTCTGACCACCTCGTCAGAAAAGATGAAGTCTTGGAGTTCCGCTGTTCCCCACTTCGCAGCTCGGATCTGACCCAGAGCCACGTGATATCATAGTGGCTCCGGGACCGCAGATCAATGTAAACTCTGCCCCTTTATAACTGGGCAAGAGGGTCACAGTGATTCAGATTTGAGATAAATGGCATTGGAAATTATTTCCATGCCACGACGTGGAGGAGATCGTACATTAAGACTGAGGCAGAGGGAAGTCTGGTGGGTTCATAGGTTGAACACACTGACACCTCAAGGCCTCAATCCGGATTACGATCTGTTTCTATTTTTGTAACAGGTGTATTGGGGGTTTAATCAGTCTGTTTTCTTGAGGGGCAGCATTACAAAAGGGTGGGTTGGGTAACTAAGATATTTTGGAGAGGTGATAAATAATATACATTGTATTTGTAACCTTAAAATGCAATATGTAATTTTGAAATACTCAATATTAATGTTATAGTGATGCTACATTGAAGTGTGGACTGAATCACTTCCTCCCAATTAACATTTAATGGAGTGGGAGTGTTCCCCTAGGTTGATGCCATTTTTGTATAAGCTGAGAAAGGAGCAGGCAGCTCTGAAACGTTGCTTGTTGTACATGGCACGTTGAAGCAATAAACAAGTTGATGCATTGAAGACCTGCGTGCTGTATATTCTATGAATTTTATATATATGAATGGTTCCGATGCATTCTGTACCATCTGCAGCTGTTGTCAAAACCTAAGGACGGCCTGTACTTCCAGGCCGAAACGCGTAGGTTATACAGACCTGCTGTTAATTAATAAATGTTTAAGAAGACCTCGGTGTGCTCAGTACTTTCTTGGATTTATAATATATATATAGTGGTAATTTGAAAAATCTGCACACATTGATTCTCATTGGTTGAACACATTGATTACTTACCACTCTAAGCTGTAGGTTCTAAAATGCACTTCCAGAAGAAATTTAAATTATCTAGGGTTTTATTGGGTTACCAAATGTTGCCTTTATTAAGAAACTTGTACGTATTATATTTACCTAAGGCAGGGGCCAGGGGGCTTTAAATACAGAATGGCCTGCATTACTGTTAACTTTCTGTCTTTACCTAGATCTGATTCATGTATGAGCTGTAGGGCCTAATAAGTGTCAGCAATAACACACCCCAATGCTGTATAAATCATTAAAAAAAACTCCATTGTGAACAGGGTTGTAAATTGGCTTTTTAATTCTGGAAACACATAGTGTACAGCATGTGATTAGCAGCATAGTCAATATTAACTGCTATTCGCCAGCTCATTATTAAAAGTAAAAATTTTTCATCCTTGTACATGCAAATATGTGAATTTTTTGTGTTGTTAAAAATTGCAATGCAAATGTTGGTGTTGATTTGATTTTGCAGAGATGTTGCACAATGTATTTTAGTAGGTTTAGATAAATTACATTATATACTACACTTTTTTCATGAGCTGTTCATCTTAAAAATGAAATAGAAATATTTTATACATCTCTGAACAAATTAGGCAGTGCTTTACTATAATTAAATCAACATTTTAATGTCCAAAGTAGACCAAATTACTGCGGACCAAAGTTCATTGCTAGAAACATAGAAAGGGATATTTAATAGTACGTATTTAATAATTAGTTAAATTGGTTACTACACAATTGTATAAAAACAATACAGACACCCCGCTTTCGAATGGATTATCAATTGACCAACAACATACAAATAATGTGAAAAAGGTTATCAGTAATGATATTATAGAGCTGCAGAAAAATCATATTTCTTTGCAAGAGCCGATGGTCCTCCTTTAAAATGAGATATTATGGGTATATTAGAAAATATCGGAAGAAAACACCATCTTATAACAGAAGGCATCTTGCAGTCTCATGCATATCAATAGCACTGCCCACAAAATCTAAGAAACAAGACGTAATTTCTTACTCCCAGGTTCCCCAGAGTAAGGGGTGGAGATATGCAAAATACTCCTTTATGTCCCTTAGCTTATGCGTGTGTCCAGAACCACTGGCTTAATAAACATGCAATATAGCCTAATGTATAGAGCCAATCATTTGACCTGCAGACAGTTTCGGTCTTGTTAGATCTCATCAGTGCAAGATAGAGCCATGAATCTGTATCTTGTACTGATGAAATCTAACCTAATCCAAGATCGAAACATGTCTGCAGGTCAGTGATTGGCTCTATACATTAGGCTATATTGCATGTTTTTAAGCCAGCGGTTCTGGACACATACATAAAGGAGTATTTTGCATATCTCCGCCCCTTACTCTGGGGAACCTGGGAGTAAAGAATTACTTCTTGTTTCTTAGATTTGTGGGCAGTGCTATTGATATAGATGAGACTGCAAGATGCCTTCTGTTATAAGAAGGTGTTTTCTTCATTTTTATGCTCGTGGAGGGCTTTTTGCTCCTTTAGCCTCCCTCTCCCTAAGCTTCTAGCTTCCTTTTCTACAATATTGATGCACACTGTGCAATTGCCAATCAAACCTAAAGCAGTATTAAGCAGGTGTCCACTTGTACTGCTTATTAGACACTGTGATGATGATTGGATTTTTTTTTACTGCTGAACATTTTCTGAACACATCAGCATGTAGAATATGATCTAAAAAACGGGTATAATAACAGTAACCCAGCATCCAGGAACGGTCTTAAAATTCTCAAAATTTTTTTTCACAAAATAATAAGAAGTATCACAATTTCAGCCATTGGTCCGCAGAAGCTGCTGCAAGAAGTAGCTGATGTGCCCATGCCAAGGACAGATAGAGGACTGAGCGTGGTTCTTTGACATCGCTAAAAGGGCAAGAACAAAGGTAGTTTTGCATCATTTATTTTAAAATAACCATGTAAAATCACACTGAGTTCTTGTATTAGTAGAGTAGGGTAAGCACCTTGCAACAAAACAAAAGCGTTCATAATCAATACCACTAGGATTGGGGGGTACAGATTTATAATCTCCAATCAAGTGTGCACTTAGGTGTACTAATTATGGGGACTTAAACGTCAGAAGTAAAATGTCAGCATTGCGAAATCCTATTTTCACCTGAGGAACATTGCAAAAATAAACACCTAACACTGTACCTTCATAGCTAGACACATAGGAAGTTCCAGAAGCACTTGCACCATCTAAAACTAGCAAAAAACCTCTTCTACCACTGCTCATCACTCTTCAGTCTCCGTTTTCTACCTATAAAAATGGAGAATACTTTTTAATATGGGCCTAAGACCTTTAAAATCATTAAAATACTTGGGCCTGGGTAAGTAGAAGACGTGCTACTAACTACACATCAACGCAACTATACTGTAGCCATCCCCAGAATGAGAGCCTCTGAGACCTCCACTCTATGGAACAAATGCTAATTCAATAAGAAGTGTTCCATTGCTGGAGGTAATTCAGAATGAAATGTGATATGTATAATCAGCCATTCACAGAGATTTAGCTCTCTTCTCCCATGGCAAATTATTAACTTATGAGAAAAATGATTTTAAATGTTATTTTAAAAACTTACATGATATCCAAAGTGGTGTAAACACATTTACATAACTTGTATAGCCTTGTTTATGAAAATAGAAGACGTGGGGGTAAAAAAGGATATATATATATATACGTATATACAATCCCGCAGTTACGGACGCACCACAGAACAGTGCAGGACCGATTTTCACAACAGATCGCCTCGTAAGGATAAGGAAAGAGGACATATAAGTAAAAGGAGTAAAAAAAACATGGAGAGATGGAGAAGCAAATGTAATGTGAATAGAAGCAAAGGACAAGTGGGGATGATAGGATAAAGGAAAAATAGGGAAGGAAAAGGTCGACGTTGGACAGGAGTGTAACTGCAGGGGCCAGTGCCCTCCTGCAAGATTGAAGGCCGACCCTCTGCAGGTCTAGGATCAGCTGTTTTTAAACCGTTCATCACGTGTAGAAGGAAACAAAACATTTGTAATCACGCTCACTAAGGTCACACACTGTTTAAGTTATGCCATTTTTAAGACCACTGTTCTCATTTTAACACTGATACCTGCAACATTTCAAGTGTATTATGTGGTTATAAGACAACCAATTAACTTCACCTTACAGTACTGGGGTGAGGACCTAAATCGCTAAGTCCTCACCCCTGGGTACATTTACTAAGTCAAGTTATACTTGCCAAAGTTCCTTGTTCCTAATGAACTAGAGGGCTGACTAACACCAGTAATGTACTGGAGGGTCTGCAGACACTGATAATAACGGGGGGGGTGACTAACAGGGATAATGAAATGGAGCGCTGGCAACATTCTAATGAGCTGGAGGGTTGACTACACACCAGCTAATGAATTGGAGGGCTGACAAACGCTAAAAATAATATGGAGTGCTGATTAACACTGTCTAATGAACTGGAGGTCTGACAACACTGGTCTATAAACTGGAGGGCTGACGACACTGGCTAACGATAGAAGGAATGACAACACTGGCTAAGATCTTGATGGTTGACAACACTAATGAACTGGAGGGCTGAAAACACTGGCTATGAAGGGAGGGCTGATGACACTTGGACACTGAGTCTTCAACCTTGTGCACGACAGTCCACATTATAACATGGGGCAACAAACGTGAGGAAAACATACTCCAGAGACCTCTCCCTCACAATAGTCACTTCATCACAGGGAATGTTGAAGTGACTATTGTCACAAAACGCATGTGGGAGAGGTCTTTGGGGTGCTTTCCTCACCTCACATTTTTTGCCACGTTACAATAAAGCACAAAGTCTATTTCATTGTATCCTCTGTGAATAGCTTTTCCCCCTTTTTAGCCCACCAAGCCCCATACACCTTAAGCTTTATAGCTCACTGGTATTTTGTGCTTCCTACCTGAACCGTTCTACCATCGGGCCCTGCATGGAAGGGAGACTCCCAATCCTGGGAGGACTGCTACCTCCGATGTGGAAAAACTCCTGAAAGTCATTACAAATGAATTAATGGGACGAGTCTTCAACCTTGTGCACGACAGTCCACATTGTAACATGGGGCAACAAACGTGAGGAAAACATACTCCAGAGACCTCTCCCTGACAATAGTCACTTCATCACAGGGAATGTTGAAGTGACTATTGTCACAAAACGCATGTGGGAGAGGTCTTTGGGGTGCTTTCCTCACCTCACATTTTTTGCCACGTTACAATAAAGCACAAAGTCTATTTCATTGTATCCTCTGTGAATAGCTTTTCCCCCTTTTTAGCCCACCACGCCCCATACACCTTAAGCTTTATAGCTCACTGGTATTTTGTGCTTCCAAGTCCTACCCATAGAAGTCATGAAACTGTGTCCTGCACTGATGAAATCTAAGAAGATTGTAACATAGCAGGATATATTGGGGCCTTAATAGGACCTCAGGCTTTCCGATAGTGATCCCTCTCTAACAGACAGCTGCGAGTCAATGGGGAGGGTGAGTATTGGTGGACGGTTTAAATCATTTCATTATAAAAAGTTCTGATGGATTTTCTATTGGAGGGAAGTTAGAGGGAGATGATATATATAAGTTCTACACAGCAGTTGAATTTTACTGTGGTGTTTGGACTGAACTAAAACACTTCATACAATGATGTCATCGATATATCAAAATAACCCAAAACCCTGGATTTAAATCTCTATGAATTCATCAGAACAAATAAAACAGAATAAAGTGATAATGTTATACATTAAATAATAATTTCTTCCTTATCCTATATTCACCTATATGCTAAGTTGTACTTTATGTATTTTTACCCCATAAAATACCCCATGTATTTTAAATACTCGAGGATTTTCATATATAAATGTTTTGTATGGTAAATAGAGCTATAAAGTTGCGGTATCATTCTTTTGTGATCGGAAATATACAATTGCGGTCAGAAATAAACGATAGCGGTCGTAAATGTACAATTGCAATCGTTAACTTAGGATCACGTCCATAGAATACAATTGCAGTATTTTACTACCACCGGGTATTCTACGAACGAACATACATTTACAGCCATGATCGTACATTAATGAAAACCCACAGTATTGCAAGTTTGCAAAAAGGGGAATGTTTCACACAAGAGGCCATATTTAGAAAGTTTGCCATACCACATGTTATTTACAGTGATAGTAGTGACCTCTGTCAGTACTAAAACATGTGTTTAAAAGTAGGTGCAACCAAGTTCCTATATTTTACCTAATAATGTGCTGTTTGTAAAACATGTGACAGTCTTGGTAAATTAAAACGTTTTTCTAAATTTACCAGATATGTGTATGACACATTTTGCACCCCCCTCTCATCCTTCCCACTCAATAGAAAAAAAGGAGAGCTGCTGTTTGCTGGACAGGAAGTGATATCTATGTATGATACGGAGACAGAAAAGAAAATATTTGCATGCCCATTTCTTCAAGACTGCTAGGAGTGAGTTTGTTAATTGCTTATTACATTTTTCAAGCAATGCTATATTAATATGATGAGAATTTGAAGTACCCTTTTGTTGTAAAAAGACTTAATGTCATTCTATGCTCTGTGGAGGGATTTTCTCCCCTTTAAGACCACCTCATTTTAAGCTATATAGCTGTCTGGTATCTTATTCTCCCAAGACCTACACCATAGAAGCTATAAACCTATGCCCTGCAGACGCATGCTACTTCTGGGTTTGCTTTGGCCATTTTTGGTATTCCTCGAGCATTTGAGGATTCTCGAATTTGTCCGTTCCAGGATTATTGAATGGCCGAAAGTCCTGTGCACCAATTATATTTGAATTTTATTATTCTGGAGAATTCTGGAAAATCAGCGAGATCTGTGATTCGCCATCTCTATGACCCACATAGAAGCCCTTGTGGCATAGAGGTGGAAAGCTTTCTTTTTAGCAAGACACAGTGTAGAAGGTCAGGTTTGATTCCCCATACCTAATTTAAATTTTTACTGAAATGTTAATATTCTGTTTCTAACATCCATGCTACCAAAGAAATAAACTTCAAAGATTACTTTCTTTTTTGTATGAAAAGCAAAGGAATTTATCATTGTCCTGTGAAGTCTTCTGTGTATATATAGCTGGGTGTTCCCTTATATCATGACTTATGGAAACCGCCCACTAGTAACCTAGTACCCACAGGTTATTTTCAAAAATCACCCAGCATCCACAGCAAAGTGAGACACAAGCTTTTTTATCTTTGTGAATGTGCTCTTTCTATTGGGGCAATGTTATTTGGAGACTTTAGTTCCCATTTAAGTAACATTTTGGATATTTTCAGAGATTAATATAAAGATGCATACTTTACATATATAAAAGTCAATGTATGTATGTATGTTTGTATGTTCCAGAAAAACTTCCAAATGGCTGGGACAATTTTTATGAGACTTGGTATACTTATGTATAAGGATCGGGAAAAAAGCATAGGCTACTTTTAAAAATGCCTCCGTACCCCCTTTTTCTACATTTTTTAAGTTAATTAACTTGTGTTCTGCCATCTGGTGGTGAATCGAGTGAATCAAGTTAATTGCACACCTTCCAAATGTCAGATTGTTCAGGGCAGTACAATGCTTTGCTTCATTTTGTTCTGTTATTTCTGTGTAGAGCTGTTAATAATGAGGAGTAGCAGAGCATGTGATGTAACAATGTCATGTGACCACACACTCAGTCTCCTCCTCTCACTTGTGGTTCACCCAGAGTCAAGATTGAGAGGTAAACTGATCAATCCAAGATTGTTCTGGGGATTGGGCAGCTAGCTAATCATGGAGATCACAGTTTGTAGCATTCTGGTGCAGAGTTGAGAGAAGGCAGCTAAGGAAATATGTAGTTTTACTTAAGGAAAGGCAATAAGGGGACATTGCCCACACTGCAATTCAACTGCACTGTAAGGGGTTAATTTTACTTCACACCACACTAAAGGGGAAGTTGATGTGATACACGTTAAAGGGGAAATTGATGCGATATGCAATAAAGGGGAAGTTAGTGCGATCCACCTTAAGGGGACGTAGGTGTGATACGGGTTAAAGGGAAAGTTGGTGTGATACGTGTTAAAGGGGTAGCTGATGCGATATGTGTTAAAGGGGAAGTTGGCGCCAGATTTGCAGATCAGCTTACCCACAGTGAGTTTGAATGGCTCAGGTTTGGTTTTGGTTGAATTTTGGCTGCAGGTTCGGGTAGAATCTTTAGAAAAAACGGGCAACGCCGGGTATTCTGCTAGTAGGGCTATAAAAATATGCTTTTCTCTTTAGTGTTTTTTCTTGACACCTTTGGGAGTGTCAAATCAAGTACTTATATTTTAGATAAATGTATTGCCACTTTTAAATAATTGCTAACCAGGTTTAAATGTGTAAATCAGTAAAAATCTTTTACTAAGGGAAACCCAGCAATTACTTCCCTCCTTTGCTTAGCACAGAGGAATACAAAGTGTCTCATTACTGATTTCCTCTCTCTCCTTTGGTAAAGCATTGAACATGCTGTCTCCATGGGGAGAGGGGTGTGGGAGTAAACTGACAATCTTATCTTACAGACTTAAATGGAGGTTGGTTAGAATCTACAAAGAAAGGAAACTAATACGTTGTTTATTTAAAGCTTTTCCTGGGCTAAAGGGCAGAAAAATTCATTTTAATCTAAAGCTCTCTTTTACCTAAATGAATCTCTAAAGATAATGAATAACACAGATGTACTCTGTGTGTATGTGTAGGATAAATGAAAAAGCGATAAGGAGAATTTGCTTGTGAAGGTTCTCATTCATCCAGGTCATGGTATAACTGTTGTATTCAGTTAAATCAACTGGACTTGAAGTTTAGTTCTTGAAGACATTTTGCTAGTCATCTGACTGGCTTTCTCAATTAGACACAAACCTCTATTCATACTTGGTTTCTTTATTTTGACAAAAATGGCCCCCTTGACACCTCCTTTTACCCAATCCTGTTCCTTGGTCAAGATGTTGGCATTACATTCTTCAAACGCATGTACTTTTTTCTAAAGATGCAGGTACACGGCTGAGTCCTGATCTGAAGAATTGGCTTTTCTGTGCTGGGAAATACGTTGGTGCAGTTGCTGTTTTGTTTCCCCCACATACAAATCTGAGCACTGCACTGTGTTTATGTCGCTCTTCTTGTGTTTCAGTATAGCATCTTTTAGTTGCTGCCTCAGTGTTTCTGGGTTTAAAGCAGACAGGGATACGGTGTCTCTTGAAAATCCTTAAATTCTCTGACACCCCTGCTTCATATGGGATGACCATGTTTTTTCTCCTGTCTAGTTTCCCCCCTTCTCTGGTGGTATTCGTGGTCTTTTCTTTCCTTCTTTCAGTTTTGACAAAGGTCCAGTCTGGATACCTTTAAGTCTGTGCTAGTGGGGATGATCTCTGCTCTGTGTTGCACAGGACAATTATTTGCCTGGATTCATATTCTAACCACATGCTGTTATTGTGTTAAAAAAAAACTTAATGTACAGCATGGTGGCTCAGTGGTTAGCTCTGATGCCTTGTAGCCCTGAAGTCCTTAGTTCAAATCCACCCTTGGACACATCTGCAAGGAGTTTGTATGTTTTCCATGCTTGCATGGGTTTCCTCCGGGCACTCCGGTTTCATACATACAGTTAGGTTTTATGTGTCAGATAAATGTGCTTATATTGTAATCCCTTCAGGGCTAATAATAATAACATACATAACTTAAGTTAAAAGGAAAATGTTTTTTTTCTTTAAAACAACCCTTAAAGGGTATCTAAACTGGGGGGGAAATTATATTGTCTATTACTGGAAACTATATTTCTTCCCAAAAAAAACACTGTACCACAGTTTTTTGATGATCTGTCCTATTTCTTTAGATGTTCAATCTGAAACATTTCACATTTAAGCACCTTATTACCATAAAGTCTTCTGTTGTGTACATTAAAGGGTGATAGTTGGTATGTGAAATGCATTGTGAGAAATGCCCTCTCCTAGTGCTGGCTCATAGTTGTTACTGAGCATGCTTACCCTCACAGAGCATTTTAGTTTATAATGGTGAGTGTCAGTTAAGTGTGGTAGGGGGAATACTTTGCCTGAGCAAAGTAAGTACTGGATTGACTACACTCAACAATCAGTTATTCTATGTAGCTCGTTCTCATTTAGATGCTCCTATAGGTGGAAGAGCTACATAGAAACCATTTTACCAACAGACCTACAACATTTTCACCATTTTATATTTTATTGTTAATTTTGAAATGTATATATGTATGTGCCTATATATATATATATATATATAGTTACAACGGTGGTCGCACACCCACAATTTCAGTTGTTTGGTGCTGCAAAGTGAAATGGAGTGATACTGTCTTGCTCCTCCTTCATATCGACCTGCAGAGACTCCAGCACACAAAAAAATTGTAGTTATGCTTCTTTATTCAATAATTGCCATCTATATGCAACGTTTCGGAATGCCTTGGTTCCTTTTTCAAGCTCAAAATGCCATTTTGGATGGTAATAGATCAGGTTCCCAAGAATGATGGTGCATGTGATCGCAAGCGATCACTCCTGATGAAGGCGGCTAGGTGAATGTGAAAATTGGACACCCTGTCTCCTAGAGGCCTCAATGAGCAGCTGGTGCTGTCATGTTTCCTTTGATTTATGTTGTTAATTGGGGGTGATATAATAATCTGAGGGGAAAGATAAACCTATCAGCAAGGGATCTGTAGATCCCATTGGTGCTCTATATAGTAAGATTACGTATCACCTACCTTAAGTACAGAAGAAATATGGAGTAGGAATTTTTCTCTGTCTTGCATAATATTCCTGTACGGAGGTTTCTTTGATGTATACTGATTGATAGGTGGGTGGGAAAGTGGGAGGGTGGTGGATGTGGCTGGGTGTTGGTCTTATGTTTTAAATAGTATGTGAGATCCTCATGATGCTGTTTCTGACGACGGCCATAAGATGGCTGAAATGCGTAGAGACATCGTCTTTTAACATTGTAAATAAAAATGAATTTTTATTGAAAGTCCTGCAAGTGTGCCTCCTTTTCCCTTCTGTATATATATAGTGAATTATGTACCCCCTACTGTAAATTATAAGTATGTCCAAATAATTTACAGTAGGGGGTACATTATTCAATATAATCCACCCTTTTCTTTTACAGTTTTTCCAGGTATTACCTGCCTGCAGCCCCACAGCCTATGAAATACATTCCAGACAGGAACCCCCCCACACACATTGCTTTAACAAATCCCAAATCATAAACACATACACTAGTCTCCACATAACACCCCACCCCCATCAAGATCCCCATGCTTACCCCCAGCCCTGTTTCCATGGTACACATTCCATTCAGAGCTTTTAGTCTGGCCCTCCCTGCTCACAATTCCACCCCCTTCTCCTTTCATGCAGTGATGCACGCTGTCAACTCCAAACCTTGTCTCGCAGCAATATACTTTTCTTCCACCGGTTCCATTCTGTGATCCATTACAGCCCGGCAATCAGTGTGGACATGCCCATCTGCCCTCCTCCTCCTTTTGTGCATCCTGTACACAGTGTAACCCTGCCTGAGAGTTAACTGCTCCTGACTGGTTGAGAAAGACCCGCAAGGCACAGTGAGTAAAGGAGGAGCAACTTCCAGGCTATAATCAGCACGCTACTGTGCAGTAGCGCACCGGTTATAGGAATATTATTTACAGAATGGCCCCATAGACATTGATGGAAGTGGTGGATTATATGGCGTGTGTTTATTATAAATTTGTTATTTTCTAAAATATAAGACCCAGGAGTGCCTCGTCTATCTTCTTCTTCTGATATACAAACTATATCAAACTTGCAGCACTCAGTCCATTGAGACTTGCATTGACCTATTTAGGCAGGTAACTCAAAGGACTCGGGTGCCTTAATCCACTTAATTTTTTATTTAATACATCACTGTTTAGGCAACGTTTCGGCACCTTTCTAGGTCCCTTTCTCAAGCCTCCTATCAAACGTGATACAAACAATTCCAAATTTAAAGCCGCTTATCCCTCCTCCAATAGTGACATCATCAAAACGATCCACAAGATTTAAAGTGCTAGTGCTTAAAAAACAAGTGTAACATATATTACACATACCATGGTTAAATATATAAATATAAAGTGAACTGTGTGAACTACATGTTTTTGTAGATTATAAAAATAATTTCTTTAAAGTGCTAATGTGCATAGTGGTGCATACCCAACCCACCCTTGTGTAACGCTGAGCCCTCAAGAAAACAGACTGATTAAACCCCCAATTACACCTGTTACAAAAATAGAAACAGATCGTAATCCCGAATGAGGCCTTGAGGTGTCAGTGTGTTCAACCTATGAACCCACCAGACTTCCCTCTGCCTCAGTCTTAATGTACGATCTCCTCCACGTCGTGGCATGGGAATAAATTCCAATGCCATGTATCTCAAATCTGAATCACTGTGACCCTCTTGCTTATAGTGTTTAGAGACCGGCAGTTTCTCATCTCTCTGTCGAATGCTAGATTTGTGTTGTGATATCCTTGCCTTTAATAGCTGTGTGGTTTCCCCTACATACAATTTTTGGCAGGGATACCACAGCACATAAACTACATGGGATGTGTCACATGTCATACCACTTTTTATCTTAAACCTTTCTCCAGTGCGTGGGTGTATAAATTCCTGTCCCCTATGTACAAATTTGCACTGGGTACAGTGTAAACATGGGAACATACCCCATTTTTTACCCCCCAGAAAAGTAACCCATTGTTCCTTAGGGGGGATAAATTCAGATCTCACCAGTTGTCGTCCCACTGTTTTTCCTTTCCTTTACGAGATGATGGGGGCCTCCTGGAACTCTTCTATCTCCGGGTAAGCTCCGTTAAGAACATGCCAGTATCTCCTAACCGCCTGGCCTATCCTGTCACTACCCACCCCGAAATCCATAATGAGAGGAATCTGTTTCATTTTTGTCCTTCTTTGACTCTGTCCTACACTTGAACACTTCTGTCTTACGGTCATCAGAGTTCCCTCTGTGTAACCCCTATTTCGCAATTTCTGGAGCACCCCTTGTGTTTGTTCCTCCCTTCTGATAGGATCTGACACTATCCTCTCAACTCTCTTCAATTGTCCTATCGGGATAGCGTTCTTAACATATCTTGGATGGAAGCTCTTATAAGAGAGCAACTGATTTCTATCAGTTGTCTTCATATAAAGCTCCGTATGTATTTCCTTGTCTTTTATTACCTTCACATCCAAGTAACTAATTTCATGAAAATGGTAATTAAGGGTGTATTTGATATCCGGATGCATGGCATTTAGACATATATAGAACTGTTCCAAGGATCCAATGTCGCCCCGCCATAGCAAGAAGACATTGTCTATGTATCTCCACCACACCAGACAATGCCTGTTGAACAGCAGAGACACACAGACAAAGTCATCCTCCAGCCAAGCCATGAAGGCATTGGCATAGGACGGAGCGACATTGAACCCCATGGCAGTTCCTCTACGTTGTATATAAAATCTTCTATTAAAGGAAAAATAATTGTTAAACAGTATCAACTCCAAACATTGTCTGAAAATTTTATTTGAACCTCATCATATAACCCACTCAACGTTAATAATTTCACTGTTGCCTCTATCCCTTGTACATGGGGTATAGAGGTATACAATGATGTCACGTCAACAAAATGTGACCAACAAAATGTTATCCCAATTATCTATCTGGACACTCCTAATTCTTTCTAGAAAATCAGAAGTATCCAAGATGAAAGATCTAGTACTCCAAACCAAGGGAGCAAGAACCCTGTCCAACAAGGTGGCCATAGGGGTAAAGATGGAACCTACCCCTGAGACAATAGGCCTCCCTGGCGGTTGGACAGGGTTCTTCTCTACCTTGGGCAGGGTATATAAAGTTGGTGTTCTGGGGTGCTCAACCGTGAGGTACATCCTCATATCTTCTGTAATAACTTCATCTCTGTACATTTCAGAAATGAAGTTATCCACTTTACATTTAATGTCCCGCATGGGATCACATGAAACTTCCTTATATACATCCCCATCCGACAATTGTTTTAAGATTTCATTTTCATAGTATGATACATCCATAATGACAATTGAGCCCCCCTTATCAGAGGGCTTGATAACAATATCTTTTCGATCTTTCAAATTTTTCAATGATAAAAGTTCATTACTTGTCAAATTACTCATCATATGAATATTGCCCAAATCACTGACAGTTTTTCCCACATCCGCTTTTACTTTATTGATGTACACTTCCACCCCCGCATATGTAGTTGGGGGAACAAATTTTCTGTGTCCAAATAGTTGGAAATCCCTTAGTGCTAAGCCCCCATCTCCACTCCCCTGGTTGCCACTCCCAGGCTTCTGGTGGAAATGAGTCTTAAGCCTCAACCTTCTAAAGAAGGCATGCAAATCTATGTCTGTGTGAAATGAGTAAATTTTAGTTGTAGGGCAAAACCCCAGTCCCTTCGATAGAACTGAGGTCTCAGACTGTGTCAAAGTTACCTGTGACAGATTTACTATTGGGGTTTGTTCTTCCGTTCCAGCAGGGATCGTTTGGGCATCACTCCCTGGTTCTCAGACTGTTCTCCTCGACCGCCCCTTCGACAGGGTCACATTCTCTGACCACCTCTGTCAGAAAAGATGAAGTCTTGGAGTTCCGCTGTTCCCCACTTCGCAGCTCCGGAGCCACGTGATATCCTATGTGGCTCCGGGACCGCAGATCAATTGTAAACTCTGCCCCTCTCATAATCCTGGGCAAGAGGGTCACAGTAATTCAGATTTGAGATAAATTGCATTGGAATTTATTTCCATGCCACGACGTGGAGGAGATCGTACATTAAGACTGAGGCAGAGGGAAGTCTGGTGGGTTCATAGGTTGAACACACTGACACCTCAAGGCCTCAATCCGGATTACGATCTGTTTCTATTTTTGTAACAGGTGTAATTGGGGGTTTAATCAGTCTGTTTTCTTGAGGGCTCAGCGTTACAAAAGGGTGGGTTGGGTAACTAAGATATTTTTTGGAGAGGTGATAAATAATATACATTGTATTTGTAACCTTAAAATGCAATATGTGTAATTTTGAAATACTCAAATATTAATGTTTGTTATATGTGATGCTACATTGAAGTGTGGACTGACTTCACTTCCTCCCAATTAACATTTAATGGAGTGGGAGTGTTCCCCTAGGTTGATGCCATTTTTGTATAAGCTTGAGAAAGGAGCAGGCAGCTCTGAAACGTTGTTTGTTGTACATGGCACATTGAAGCAATAAACAAGTTCATGCACTGAAGACCTGTGTGCTGTATATTCTATGAATTATATATATATATGTAAATGGTTCCGATGCATTCTGTACCATCTGCAGCTGTCAACCTAAGGACGGCCCTGTACTTCCAGGCCGAAACGCGTAGCTTATACAGACCTGCTGTTAATTAATAAATGTTTAAGAAGACCTCGGTGTGCTCAGTACTTTCTTGGATTTATATATATATATATAGTGTTAATTTGAAAAATCTGCACACATTGATTCCTCATTGGTTGAACACATTGATTACTTACCACTCTAAGCTGTAGGTTCTAAAATGCACTTCCAGAAGAATATTTAAATTATCTAGGGTTTAATTGGGTTACCAAATGTTGCCTTTATTAAGAAACTTGTACAGTATTATATTTACCTAAGGCAGGGGCCAGGGGGGCTTTAAATACAGATATGGCCTGCATTACTTGTTAACTTTCTGTCTACACCTAGATCTGATTCATGTATGAGCTGTAGGGCCTAATAAATGTCAGCAATAAACACACCCCAATGCTGTATAAATCATTAAAAAAACTCCATTGTGAACAGGGTTGTAAATTGGCTTTTTAATTCTGGAAACACATTAGTGTACAGCATGCTGATTAGCAGCATAGTCAATATTAACTGCTTATTCGCCAGCTCATTATTAAAAGTAACATTTTTCATCCTTGTACATGCAATATATGTGATTTTTTTTTTTGTTAAAAATTGCAATGCAAATGTTGGTGTTGATTTGATTTTGCAGAGATGTTGCACAATGTATTTTAGTAGGTTTAGATAAATTACATATATACTACACTTTTTCTATGCAGCTGTTCATCTTAAAACTGAAATAGAAATATTTTATACATCTCTGAACAAATTAGGCAGTGCTTTACTATAATTAAATCAACATTTTAATGTCCAAAGTAGACCAAATTACTGCTGGTACCAAAGTTCATTGCTAGAAACATAGAAAGGGATATTTATATAGTACTGTATTTAATAATTAGTTAAATTGGTTACTACACAATTGTATAAAAACAATACAGACACCCAGCTTTCGAATGGAATTATCCAATTGACCAACAACATACAAATAATGTGAAAAAGTGTTATCAGTAATGATATAATAGAGCTGCAGAAAAATCATATTTCTTTGCAAGAGCCGATTGGTCCTCCTTTTAAAATGAGATATTATGGGTCATATTAGAAAATATCGATGAAGAAAACACCATCTTATAACAGAAGGCATCTTGCAGTCTCATGCTATATCAATAGCACTGCCCACAAAATCTAAGAAACAAGACGTAATTTCTTACTCCCAGGTTCCCCAGAGTAAGGGGTGGAGATATGCAAAATACTCCTTTATGTCCCTTAGCTTATGCGTGTGTCCAGAACCACTGGCTTAATAACATGCAATATAGCCTAATGTATAGAGCCAATCATTTGACCTGCAGACAAGTTTCGGTCTTGTTAGATCTCATCAGTGCAAGATAGAGCCATGAATCTGTATCTTGCACTGATGAAATCTAACCTAATCCAAGATCGAAACATGTCTGCAGGTCAGTTGATTGGCTCTATACATTAGGCTATATTGCATGTTTTTAAGCCAGCGGTTCTGGACACATACACTTACTCTGGGGAACCTGGGAGTAAGAAATTACTTCTTGTTTCTTAGATTTTGTGGGCAGTGCTATTGATATAGCATGAGACTGCAAGATGCCTTCTGTTATAAGAAGGTGTTTTCTTCATTTTTATGCTCAGTGGAGGGCTTTTTGCTCCTTTTAGCCTCCCTCTCCCTAAGCTTTCTAGCTTCCTTTTCTACAAATATTGATGCACACTGTGCAATTGCCAATCAAACCTAAAGCAGTATTAAGCAGGTGTCCACTTGTACTGCTTATTAGACACTGTGATGATGATTGGATTTTTTTTTACTGCTGAACATTTTCTGAACACATCAGCATGTAGAAATAGGATCTAAACAGGGTATAATAACAGTAACCCAGCATCCAGGATAACGGTCTTAAAATTCTCAAAAAAAATTTTTCACAAAAATACTAGAAGTATCACAATTTCTCAGCCATTGGTCCTGCAGAAGCTGCTGCAAGAAGTAGCTGATGTGCCCATGCCAAGGACAGATAGAGGACTGAGCGTAGGTTCTTCCTGACATCGCTAAAAGGGCAAGAACAAAGGTAGTATTTGCATCATTTATTTTAAAATAACCATGTAAAATCACACTGAGTTCTTGTATTAGTAGTAGGGGTAAGCACCTTGCAACAAAACAAAAGCGTTCATAATCAATACCACTAGGATTGGGGGGTACAGATTTATAAATCTCCAATCAAGTGTGCAGCTTAGGTGTACTAATTTATGGGGACTTAAACATCAGAAGTAAAATGTCAGCCATTGCGAAATCCTATTTTCACCTGAGGAACATTGCAAAAATAAACACCTAACACTGTACCTTTATAGCTAGACTACATAGGAATTTCCAGATAAGCACTTGCACCATCTAAAACTAGCAAACAACCTCTTCTACCACTGCCTCATCACTCTTCAGTCTTTCCATTTTCTACCTATAAAAATGGAGAATACTTTTTAATATGGGCCTACTGACCTTTAAATCATTAAACTACTTGGGCCCTGGGTAAGTAGAAGACGTGCTACTAACTCACACATCAACGCAATCTAATACTGTAGCCATCCCCAGAATGAGAGCCTTCTGAGACCTCCCACTCTATGGAACACACTGCCTAATTCAATAAGAAGTGTTCCATTGCTGGAGGTAATTCAGAATGAAATGTGATATGTATAATCAGCCATTCACAGAGATTTAGCTCTCTTCTCCCATGGCAAATTATTGAACTTATGAGAAAAATGATTTATAAATGTTATTTTTAAAAACTTACATGATATCCAAAGCTGGTGTAAACACATTTTACATAACTTTGTATAGCATTGTTTATGAAAATAGAAGACGTGGGGGTAAAAAAAGGATATATACTATATATACGTATATACAATCCCGCAGTTACGGACGCACCACAGACACAGCGCAGGACCGATTTTCACAACAGATCGCATCGTAAGGATAAGGAAAGAGGACATATAAGTAAAAGGAGTAAAAAAAAACATGGAGAGATGGAGAAGCAAATGTAATGTGAATAGAAGCAAAGACAAGTGGGGATGATAGGATAAAGGGAAAAATAGGGAAGGAAAAGGTCGACGTTGGACAGGAGTGTAACTGCAGGGGCCAGTGCCCTCCTGCAAGATTGAAGGCCGAGCCCCTCTGCAGGTCTAGGATCAGCTGTTTTTAAACAGTTCATCACGTGTATGAAGGAAACATAAACATTTGTAATCACGCTCACTAAGGTCACACACTGTTTAAGTTATGCCCATTTTTAAGACCACTGTTCTCATTTTACACTGATACCTGCAACATTTTCAAGTGTATTATGTGGTTATAAGACAACCAATTACCTTCACCTTACAAGTACCTGGGGTGAGGACCTAAATCGCTAAGTCCTCACCCCTGGGTACATTTACTAAGTCAAGTTATACTTGCCCAAAGTTTCCTTTGTTCCTAATGAACTAGAGGGCTGACTAACACCAGCTAATGTACTGGAGGGTCTGCAGACACTGAATAATAACGGGGGGGCTGACTAACACGGGATAATGAAATGGAGCGCTGGCAACATTACTAATGAGCTGGAGGGTTGACTAACACCAGCTAATGAATTGGAGGGCTGACAAACGCTAAATAATAATATGGAGTGCTGATTAACACTGTCTAATGAACTGGAGGTCTGACAACACTGGTCTATAAACTGGAGGGCTGACGACACTGGCTAACGATATGAAGGACTGACAACACTGGCTAATGATCTTGATGGTTGACAACACTAATGAACTGGAGGGCTGAAAACACTGGCTAATGAAGTGGAGGGCTGATGACACTGGACACTGAACTGGAGGGCTAATTAACACTGCTAATGAACATGAGGGCTGACTAGTAAATAATCTGAAGGAGGATGAGTTTCCTGATTCTTGCACATGTTAGAGCTAGAGGTGTGAGCTGTGACTTTCAAGCACGTAACTTACTAATAGCTTCTGTGGCAGCCCAAATTTTTCATTGGAGACCAGACAGGTGGCATTTGCCCCTCAGCTTACTGGGTCAGTCCTCCCCTGGATGAGAAGAGAAGAAAGGGGGGAGGAAAGGTATGTGGATTATTGAAAGATATAGTTCAGAATAGACACAGACACTGACAGCTTTCAGATATAGTAGAAGATGTAGTATACAGACTGTCACTATTGTTCTAGACAGGAACCCATGTAGAAACAGATTGCTGTTATAAAATATGTATTGTATCTTTCCAATTACTGATGAATGCTGCTAATAAATTATCAACCATCAGATGTTTCAGGCTGTAAATAATGCCAAAAATATCCTTAATATAAAACATGAAAAAGAAATATTTACATTCACCAAGTTTCAAAAAGGAGGAACAGTTTGTTTGGAAATTAGAGACTTCATTAGCTATGGGAAAGATACAGTAGATTTTAACACTTTACACTGTAAGATTGATGAAGTAAGACACCTTGATTTACCATGGCTGTTTACTTAAACACAGGCACAGGCGAAGTTGCACTCTTGTTAGTTTTGTTAAGATATACGATGCTATCATTAACTTAAGGGATTTGCTGTTTGTTACTGTTACTTTGTGAGACTGAAGGATGATGATATTTTAAGTGAATTTGTTCTTTTATGAGAAATGGCTGTTCGTATGAAACAATCTAATAACTAGAAACTGTATCCACCAAAACACATGAAACATGATTTATTGGATTGATAAATAATAATAATAAAAAAGCTTGTAACATTTTTGGAGAGAACAAAAAACATATTGGGGAAGAAGATGAGGTGAAATTTGTTTTTTTGTAAAAAAAAATTGTGTTTTAGAATTATTCAGACATCAGACCACATTCGAAGAAGCTAACACATCAAAGCACCCTATCCTGCACAACCTACTGTATCATTATGTGGGGTAAAAACTGGGGTACCCTGAGGAATCTTAGACTATGTAAGCACAGGGAGAACATAGAAACTCATTGCAACATAACCGACTGTTGCAATCCATTATTGTTAAACGACCATGATGCTTATATTTAATGGTGTCATTTCCGGGAAATATTCTGACAGATGTGTTACCAAGAAAAACTAAACATTATGGCCCTCACTTACCCAGGTGTACCCAATATTGTTTAGCACGACTTTTATTAGCCAGCGTCAAAATCATGTGCTAGAAGTAGCACAAACGTGATATTGAATCGCGAATGCCAGATATACGTGACTGTCTTTTAACCCACACATCTGGTGCTAATATGGAGTTAAGGTCACGCTAACTGATATTGAATACATCCATGGATTTAAATCCATATTATTGCCCAGCAGCTTTGGGTAAATGAGCCACTGCAACTATGTATATTATTGAGCCTGTGAGTATGTATAGGTTTGATGTGTGTATTTATATTCATGATGTGACTCTTCAACCATCAACATGCTACTAGGACAGGTCTTAAAATGTTAAATTGTAGCATCCCTACAGGGTTCATGATAAACACATTGTTAGCATATGTTTTATGTTGAAATACATAACAAGATAAAAAGTCTCTGCTGAGAGAAAAAGTCAAAATCTGCTAATTATCTATTAATATAACAATATACCAGAAAACAGGCTTCTATTAAATTGTGTGAGGTTGAAAAAACTCATTTGCATTTCCTGTAAAGTGCATTAGTTAAGTGTCAAGCCAATCATCATATATATATTGTAAAAATAACATTATCAAATTAGAGGTCAATATCCCCACTACATGGATGATTACCTGAATTAATCTTCATTGTTTTATGTATTCCTCTATTATTTTAGTCATGTGCTTGTATACAGACAAACTGGAAATATATTTTACCAGCCATTTAAATGCTGACCTAGTTTTACACGTTGTTTACAGTTAAAGGGTATGTCCACCTTCCAAACTAAAATTTGGTTTTCAGCAGGAAACAGCTATAAACCTCGACCTTGTGAGGTTTAAAGCTTTCAAAAGACCTCCCCAAATGTACCAGCCTTTGTTCCATTTCCGCATTCTGTCTGTCTTCCATGCCTTTTCCGTGCACAAAAGACAAGCAGAAGGGGCTCGACCGGCATCCGCTCCTGTGATTGGCTAAGGCACAAGGGAAGAAGGGCTGGTAAGTACATTTAGGGATGTCTTTGAAAGCTATTAAACTTGCGAGGTCGAGGTTTATAGCTATTTCCTGCTGAGTACCAAATTCTAGTTTGGAGTTTGGAAATACCCTTTCAATCAAATAAAATTTGTGTATACAGGATGTATACATTTGTTCTAATGTTAAAAATGTAACATTATATTAGAAGTTTTTAATACTATAGTATGGTATACTATTTGAGGTTGCAATATCCACATTTCCTGCCTAACAGTTAATCCTGAGAATGCGAGCCAAGCATTCTCATCTCCCTGTGGATAATAGCTGCAGATTAACTGTACTTAAAACCAGTTTCGTGTCACTTTAAACATGTATGGAGAACAATGTGTGTGATAAAATCCTTCTGATCCAATCTCAAGGCCACGTGAGTTGTGGGGCAAGACAATACCCTTAATTATGATTTTTAAAATCCCTCCTGATAGGAACAACCTAAAGAAACTAGTGAATGTAGTCTATATTAAGTAATCTTATACAGTACAGTAATAAGAAAAAAATATTCTGGCTTAAGAATTTTGTGCTGAAATTCTTAAATACTCTAAGGAATGTTGAAGCACAGGAGGCGAATCCCTTTCTCCCAATCCATATATAGTAATAATGTCACAAGTGTCCCTAATGTCCTTAGGCTAAGTTATCACTTAAATATGTACAGTCTTGTGCTTTTGAAATTCCCAGTAGTGTATCAGTTATACAGATGGGACTGAATCTGTCTTAGCTATTCAAAATAATCTGACATGTTGCTAAAGATTTCACTACCTTAGAAACAAAGACAAAAGTTAAAAATATACAGTATGACTTGCTGTTCATAAACAAAGAGATTTTAGTGATGACGTTATATTGGGTGGAAATAGATTTGAGCACCATTTTTCACTATTTGTTTAATTATAAAAGTTAAACTGAACCTAAAGCAGACCTGGGCAAAGTAGGCTGCCCCTGACTGGCCCCTCAATACTAGACCTGTACTCAAAAATCCTTAACATTATTTGATTGTGTCAGGCTGTATATTTGATTTATTTTTATTTTATTAAAAAAATGATGACCTGATCAATTGATTAAATTAATTTGAATAAATATTATACACCTTTCATTATAATTTGCAACTACCATATACTTGAGTATAAACCGAGGTTTTTAGGTTTAAAAATTACCTTAAAAATCAGGCCTCAGTTTATACTCGAGTCATATGCTGAGACAGCAGGAGGGAGCAGCAAAAAGCCATAAATCCTACCTTAAATTGCGGCCAGGAGAAGGATGGAAGCATTCAGTACTCATTGAAGAGGGACACCAGTAGAAGGAGACCGGAGACACCAGGTGCAGGCAGAAGATGCGGGCACGTAAGTTATGCCCGCTTACCATATGTCATCAGTGCGTCCTGACTGCAGGCATAGAGGATGGAGGAGCCTTCAAGGTGCGAACATGATGTACCAGTTGATCCTGTCAGCCCTCAGCTCAGCCCTCAGCTAGTAAGCATTGTTTTAAGTATGGAGGATTAAGGCTATTTAGTCTACGGTATGCAGTGGAGGATGAGGGGGGGGGGGCTGGGTGGCACTGTGGATTACCTGTAATGCATATTATAATGTTGTTTACCTTATCTGTATTATTTTCTAATGGGGGCCAAATGACATTGTACTGTAGGGAGCATTAATGTTAAACCTTGTCACTCCAGATGTTTAGAAACTACAATTCCCAGCAACCAAAGCCTGCTGGGAGTTGTAGTGGACAAAGATCTGGAGTGCTATGGAATAGTTGGTTACTGTATTGTTACTAGTAGATGTTCCTACATAATTCTGTTACTTTGCCTTATGTTTTACTAATTATAGGTTTGCATTAGTATTCATATTTTCTGGGAGGAGGCTGCATCTGTCATAGGAGAAATTAGAAGATATGGTTGATCCCCCTACACCCCCTGTAATTAGCAATCTTTGAGTGACAAAGAATCAAACATCTGTAAACCTTTTTCTTAATGAATGACGCTTAGACTTTCAATTGGAAAAGGTGGCCAATATTTCCAACAAAATTTTTAATGGTCATTTTTAAGTCATGTTGATCAGTTCTGGCTAAACATTTTTTGGCAAGAAGATCTGTTAAAAAAGGGAAAAAAATATCTACTTAATCTTCATTCTAAATATATCAATGGTACTCTAAACGTATCATTATATCTTTACAATTTTTGTAAAGTTATAAAGCTTTACAAAGATATTTGAAGGACAACTAAAGCCTCAGAACACCACTGAATCAGAAGTAAGAGCACCTTGATATAAAAACAGTAATCTATAAACTAGAAAGGGAAAGTTTAATTATAAACTTTGAATTTGGCTTGAAAGGACATATTTTAGAAGGGAATGTGTGTGTTTGTGCTGCATATTTTAAAACTCAACAATGCCAATGATAAGGACATTGTTTTTTTTTACTTATCCTTTCAATATGGCTGTCACATGAATTAAAGATAGGTCAGTTGGTGTGTGTACTTGTGTCTGGTTGGGGGATAAAAGACTAACTTTATTGATGATTGATCAAAATGTGTTTTTTTTACTATACTTACCCTTTAAATATGGTTGCCACATGAATGAATGGGTAGCTCAGTTGGTGTGTGTACTTGCGTCAAGTTGGAAGTTCAATTTATTTTTGACTATAGTTACCCTTTAAGTATGGCTGCCACAGTAATGGAGGGGTAGGTCAGTAGGTGTGTGTACCTGTGCCACGTTGGGGGTTTATAAAACTAACTTTTTAGATTATTGGTCAAAATCAGTTTTTTGACTATAGTTACCCTTTAAGTATGCTGCTATGGAAATTGAAGGGTAGGTCAGTAGTTGTGTGTATCTGGGTCAGATTGGGGGTTTAAAAAAGCAAACTTTGTTGATGATTACTCAAAATATTTTTTTGACTATAATTACCCTTTAAATATGGCTGTCATGAAAATGGAAGGGTAGGTCAGTAGGTGTGTGTACCTGTGTAGGGTTGGGGGTTAAAAAACAAACAAAACTTTTTTGACAATTGGTCAAAATTTGTCTTTTTGGCTTTAGTTACCCTTTAGGTGTGGCTGCAACAGTAATGGAGGGGAAGGTTAGTTGGTGTGTTTACCTGTATCCGGTTGTGGGTTAAATATTGATGAAAATGGGTTTTTTTTTTACTGTAGTTACCCTTTAAGTATGGCTGCCACACTAATGGATAATTAGATCAGTAGGTTTGTTTGCTTTTTTTAACCCCCAACCTGACACAGGTACACACACCTACTGATCTTTTTAACCATTACTGTGGCAGCCATACTTAAAGAGTAACTAAAAATGTTTTTGATCAATAATCAAAAAGGTTTGGTTTTTTTTAACTTCCAACCTTATCCAGGTACACACAACTACTGGCCTACCCTTCCATTTTCATGGCAGCAATATTTAAATAGTAACTATAGTCAAAAAAACTAATTTTGAACAATAATCAAAAGATTTGTTTTTTAAACATCCAACCTTATCCAAGTACACAGACCTACTGACCTACCCTTCCATTCTCATGGCAGCCATATTTAAAGGGTAATTATAGTCAAAAAACAATTTTGAGTAATCATCAACAAAGTTTGTTTTTTTAACCCCCAATCTGACCCAGGTTAACACAACTACTGACCTATCCTTCCATTTCCGTGGCAGCATACTTAAAGGGTATTTATAGTCAAAAAACTAATTTTGACCAATAATCAAAAAAGTTAGTTTTATTAACCCCCAACGTAGCACAGGTACACCCACCTACTAACCTACCATTCCATTACTGTGGCATCTATACTTAAAGGGTAACTATAGTCAAAAATAAATTTTGATCAATAATCAAGAAGGTTTGTTTTCTTAACTTCCAACCTGACGCAAGTACACACACCATTCATGTGGCAACCATATTTAAAGGGTAAGTATAGTTTAAAAAAAACACATTTTGATCAATCATCAAAAAAGTTAGTCTTTTATCCCCCAACTAGACACAAGTACACACACCAACTGACCTATCTTTAATTCATGTGACAGCCATATTGAAAGGGTAAGTAAAAAACAACAATGTCCTTATCATTGGCATTAGTGAGTTTTAAAATCTGCAACACAAACACACACAACATGCGGCCTTTCAAGCCAAATTCAAAGTTTACAATTAAACTTTCCCTTTCTAGTTTGTTTTTACAACCATAAAACTAACTTTTATTGAGGATATCAAAATTAGATTTTTTTACTTTATTTACCCTTTAAGTATGGCTGCCACAGGAATGGAATTGTAGGTCAGTAGGTGTGTGTACCCCTGTGAGGTTGGGGATATGGGTTTTTGAATGTATGACCATAAAACCAACTTTCATTAATGATTGATCAAAATTAGTTTTTTGACTATAGTTACCCTTTAAGTATGGCTTCCATGGGAATGGAAAGGTAGGTCAGTAGGTGGGTGTACCTCTGTCTGTGTGGGGGTTGGGGGTGTCAGTGTTTGTGTTTATGACCATGAAACAAACTGTTTTGAAAATATTCACATTTGAGTATTGTTACCATTATAGTTTATGGGAAAAAATGTCCGTAACACTTTTGCGGATTCCTTAGCTAGGTAATAGCACACTTCTCCTATATGCCCCGCATGTCTGTACAAAATTTCATGTCTCTAGCTCAAGAACTGTGGGAGGAGATACAGTCCAAAAAAGCGGAAGAATAAAAGAGTGTTGCTGCATGCCTTCAATCCAACACGTTTTGCTCAGGAACAGTATTCCCCCTCCCTCTTTTAACCACTCCCACTTCTATCTGACCTGACTTTATTCCCACAAACCAACTGTCAAAACTGCACACAGCATACAGCATTCCAACTGTCAAAACTGTGTCTTCTTCAACTGGTAGTTCTCTACTGAGGTTGCCTCATTAGAGATCCCCCTGAAAGTTACAATGAACTCATGTTGGCTAATGTGATTGGTTAAAGGGGATGGGAAGTGGCCTGTGCATGGAACTCACAGGCATTATCATTTGAGGCTCAAGCTTAACATTCAGCAAACTAGTAACAAGATGTCAGCAACTTTCAAGGCACAAAGGTAGGCTCTGGAGGGGCATAGGTAAATAACATATGGCAACAGTATTTTTAAAGCTGCAGCTTCCAAATGAACACAACTTGATTTTACAGTGCACTTATCCTTTAAGAATGGACATTAATTGTCCCTTTAATGGCCCTTTAAGTGAGCATGGCTCTCCCTTAGCAGAGGGTCAGGTGATGTCACTCAAGCAGAAACTTTCAACATTCTCAGCAATATAGTTTCTTACAGGCTGTAGTCAGAGATGTGGCTTTTCCTCAAAAGGGAGCCCTTGCCTTTTAATGATTTCCTAAGTCTTCTTCTCAAAAGGGATTTATTGCCTTTTAATGATTTCATAAGTCTTCTTCTCAAAAGGGAGTCCTTGATTTTTAAAGGGTTTCTCCACCCTGTAAACATTTTTAATATATTGTAGGGCACCCCTGCCCACCTCAAACCGCCAAGTTAGATGAGTAAAAAAAGCAGCAGAAATCTACATACACTCTTCGTTCCTGTGGCCATTTGTTTGACAGAAGTTGCAAACAGGGGCCGGACCATCAGCTGTGTTTGTGATTGACTGATAGGCAGCCAATCACAGACATGGCTGCCGGTTATAAAGACAGCCATCGGAACAAAGGCACGTAAGTATGTTTCTGCTGCTTTTTTTTTTTACTTCTCTAAGTTGTTGGTTGGGGAGGGCAGGGGTGCCCTACACTACAGAAAAATACATTTATAGGTAGGGGATGAGGCATCCACGGAGGAATTCGGAGGGTGGGAGGGAGAGTTGGAAAAGGCTCCCCTGCACACACCTGAGTCCTCCAAAAGGACAGTTAGGGGCAGAAGCATCTTCACACACAGACAGCTCCTACTTCAGTTTCCTGGGGCCAGTTTTTTCAGTTTCCTCAATTCCAGGGGCCATAAATTTACAGCCACGATCATACATTATTGAAACCGCACATTTTTAAATAGGTCCCCTAGACCTCTAAAAGGCCTAACACTAAATTAGGACTTATAAAAAAAAAAAGCACTTATAGGGGGGTTTGTCCTTAAAAGGACTTTTGGGGCCCATAGTGTAAAGAGTAGTTAACAACCAGTGCTTGTCCACCACACTGAAATTCACACACAGAAAGCTCAAAGGTCACTAAACTCACTTTAACACACTGGCAAAATGCTGCCTTTCATACCCAAGGGGTTGGCACTGATAAAAAAATAGCCGACATTGGTGAATTTGGGACATTAAAATCATCGAAAATTCTGAATGTTTCAAAAATTCTAAAAGTTTCAAAAATTCTAAAAGTTTCAGGAAAGGTGGGTTCGGAAAATCTGGAAAGCGGAATTCCAGAAAATCTGTGAGTAGTAATATTCAGATTCTTTCAGAAAGAATATGATTGGTATGCTTTCTGGAAGAATCTGATTGTAACCAATCAGAATTGGTTACAATCAGATTCTTTCAGAAATAATCTGATTGGTATACTAACCAATCAGATTCTTTCTGAAAGAATCTGATTGTAGCCAATTCTGACTGTAAACGAATGTGATTCGTTAGTATACCAGTCACATTCATTCTGAAAAAAATCTGATTGTAACTAATCAGAATTAGTTACAATCAGATTTTTTTAGAAAGAATATGACTGTTCCTCAAACCATTTCCCAGGTCCCAGAGCCATTTACAGTAGGTTACTGCATCGTTTTTTTTAAAAATTCTGAAAATCCATATTTTCTAGAATTTTTTAAAATTTTCAAATGTGTGTAGTAAGGTAAGGATTTTTTTAAACTACGCAGTGGGGCCAGCACTGGGGCAAATTTTAATTTTGGGGGTGGACATGCCCTTTAAGTCTATCTGCCAATGAGCGATTAATAAACAACAACAGATTTTATCCTACAGTTAAGTTTGAAATGTATTTCTTTGGGAATTCTATATATTTTTTGACATCCTTGTACATAAAACCACTGACAGGTACACTTATCTCCATCACATCAGTTTTCACCCTCACCATACCAAGAAAGCTCATATATCATATATAGCCATGCAATAAGTTACATGTGATATAAATATTTGTATCAGTTAATCATTTATGTATTTAAAATAAAGTATTATATTTAGATTTTCAAACATCTTAAGTGGCAAATACTTGCAAATAGGGGTAAATCCTCCTTTATTTGTGCATACAGCATGCACAAATAAAGAAGGTTTTACTCGTATTTGTATGTATTTGCCATTTAAGTGTGTGCAAGTCAATGTTTCTCCTACCTTGTCCCCTTTGTCTCACTTTGCGGCACCGGGTAGTGACATCATCCGGATGCGCAGAGGCTGTGGAGCGAGGATGCGGATCGAGCGGCCGCCGGACAAGGTAGGGGAAACATTGACTCGAGTATAAACTGAGGTAAGATTTTGACTTGTCTGTTATCTGCTCTAAACTCTTTGTTTTTTTTTTTTTTGTTTTCAATCTTATTACTAGAGATCACCAAACTTCCCAGCAACATAAATAATCCCACACCAGAAGATAAAAATACCCGGACATTAGTAAGATCCTTATATAATCACATTTTGACTGAAAAAGGACAGAATTTCTTTTATAAACAACCCTATTTCGAACATGGAAACCAGTCAGCCAAGTTACTGGCTCGATTAGCCCATGGTTAGACCAAAATAATATACCATCAATCAACTAAAAAACTGGAGAAACCCTCACTAACACTCCAGGCATACTAAGTGAGTTTACTCAATATTACAAAATGCTGTATGCAACAAAATGCACTGCCACGCTAAGTCAACTGGATCAGTATTTAGCAAATTCCAATATTCCAGAACTATCTAGCCAAGATAGAGAGATGTTAGAAGCCAAAATCATTCTACCAGAACTGCATGATGCACTTAGTGTCTCCCCACAAAAATATATAAAAATATAACAAATACTTATTACCCCAACTTTTACTAACTATTCATGTCTAAAATAGGAGCTCCCTGACCCCCAGCATGAATGAGGCCCACATCTAGAGATGGCCGAACTATATAAAGTTAGAAAGTTCGAATTCTGACCCATTCAAGTCTATGGGGGAGTGATAGTTCGAAAAGTCTGAGTGATTTACAGCTAAACTAACAGTGGTAACTTACTGTAAATGGCTGTGGCACCTGGGAAATGGTCTGGGGAACATGTCACTGTCACCAAAACTTCTTAAAACACTTCCTGAAGTCAGGTGGGCAATTGTCGGGTTTTGCGCAAGCTACATTCGAAGATACATTTGAGGATTATCGAACAAACAAATGATCCTTCCTGTTAGCGAACGGTCCTTCCTAGGCTTAGCGAATGGTACATTCGAGGGTTGGATAGTGTACTGGTTAAAGGCACTGCCTTTGACATGGGAGACCATGGTTCGAATCCTGGCTAGGGGCAGCTATACAAATGTTTGGATTATTATAATACCCTAGTAATATAAGAACCTAGTAATATAATAACCATATAATACCCTATATTATAACCATATAATAAACTAGTACTATAATAACCATATATTACCCTAGTAATATAATAATATAATAACTATATAATATAATAACCATATAATAACCTAGTAATATAATAAACATATAATACCCTATATTCTAACCATATAATAACCTAGCAATATGATAACCATATACTATTATATTACTAGGTTATCATATGGTTATTATATTACTAGGTTATTATATGGTTATTATAGTACTAGGTTTTTATATAATAAGGAAATTATAATAATCCAAACATTTGTATAGCTGCCCCTAGCCAGGATTCGAATCCTGGTCTCCCATGTCAAAGGCAGTGCCTTTAACCAGTACACTACCCAGCCACTACATTTTATCGTTAATATATTACTAGGCTGTCATATGGTAATTATATGGTTATTATATTACTAGGGTATAAAATGGTTATTGTATTACTAGGTTATTAGCGAACGGTACATTCGAGGGTTGGATAGTGTACTGGTTAAAGGCACTGACTTTGACATGGGAGACCAGGGTTCAAATTTACTATCGAATTTACGATCGAAAGTCTGGAAACATCGAAAGTCCTAGAAATCCGGGTCCGGGATAGTTTGAGAAGTCCGAGTCTGTTCAAACTCATTGTTATGTGATTGCACCGAGTAACCAGACTTTCAGTTAAGCAGAACTTGTATTTATTAATAAGTCCATGTCCATGGTATATAGGCGCGAATGCAAGCATCGAATCCGCAAGTAGTGTCCATTAAAAACTATACTCGAGCATCGAATCCGCGAGTAAAATGTCCATGGTATCTAGGCGCGAACATCGAATCTACGAGTAAAGTGTCCATTAAAGCCTATACGCGAGCATCGAATCCGCAAGTAAAATGTACATGGTACCTAGGTGCAAACGAGCTCGAAAATAGTGCGAGTGAGAGTAAAATTGATTTTCGAAAGTCCTGGATATTCGAACATGTTCCCCAGACAATTTTCCAGGTCCCACAGCCATTTGCATTAAGTTACCGTTGATATTTTAATTGTATTTCATTGGAACTTTTCAAACTATTTGACTCCTATTGATTTTAATGGGTCTGTTTTTGAACTTTCGAACTTTCCATATAGTTCAAAAGTTCGAAAATGGACCGAACTTTCAAAAGTTCAGCCATCTCTAGTGCTGACATAGTCCAATATACTACACTCATAAAGTTCAGCTCAAACTTTACAGGCCCATCTCACTACTAAATATTAATTACAAACTACTGGCGGAAATATTGGCAAATAGATTGGCAAAAAATACTCCCTATGATAATACATACTGATCAGACCAGTTTTATGCCTGGGAAGTCTACCTCAATTAATATTAGAAAAACACTTATACAGTACATACACAAATAGATCACGACAATTCTGGTTCCAGGCTCATGCTTTCTCTAGACTTCCAAAAAGCGTTTGGTCGTATTTATGGACCTGTTTACAAAAATTTGGATTTAGCCCTCAATTCATTAAGTGGATTAACCTTTTATACAAATTCCCCACAGCCACAATATGCATTAATGGAACCTGCTCTTCACCATTTCCCCTAGAAAGAGGGACCAGACAGGGCTGCTCCCTATCACTTATAACCTATAACTTCGTTCCTCCCCCAACATACATGGCTTTACTCTAGGAGCTCATACATCCTTACTCAGTTTATATGCAGACGATTTAATACTATATCTAGCGGACCCAACAAACTCACTTAACTCAGCATATAATCTTATAACTGAGTTTGGCCCTTATTCCAGTTTATTAATAAACTGGAACAAATCATGCATATTCCCAGTTGACCAATCCCTATCAATACCACCCTCAATCGGAAACACTATCCCAGTATGCTTGTGAAGGTTCTCATTCATCCAGGTCATGGTATATCTGTTGTATTCAATTAGATCAACTGGACTTGAAATGTAGTTCTTGAAGACGTTTCGCTAGTCATCCGACTGGCTTTCTCAATTCAGAATGACTTGTACAAGAATCTGTGGCAATTATGTACCCTGGAAAATCCCAATTAGCATATCACAGCCAGGTGTTAAGGGTGTGATTAGATAGTGGCTAAGAGGTGTTATAGGAACGCCCAGAGTAAGGTGTTAAAACAGCATTGTACATGGCAGACAGTTGGTGTCGAACCCCCCCACCTCTATTTAGGCTTGGTTTCTTTATTTTCACATAAATGGCCTCCTTAACACCTCTCTTGAACCAGTCACGTTCCTTCGCCAGTATGTTAACATTACAATCTTCAAAGGTATGTCCTTTATCCTTAAGATGCAGATACACGGCTGAGTCCTGACCCGAGGAATTGGCTCTTCTGTGCTGGGCCATACGTTGATGCAGTTGCTGTTTGGTCTCCCCCACATACAAATCAGAGCATTCTTCACTACACTGCACTGCATATATGATGTCGCTTTTCTTGTGTTTTGGTATTGGGTCTTTCGGATGTACCAATTGCTGCCTCAGTGTGTTGTTCGGTTTAAAGCAGACAGGGATACGATGTTTTATGAAAATTCTTCTTAATTTCTCGGAGACCCCTGCTACATATGGGATGACCATGTTCTTCCTCCTGTCTTGCTTTTCCCCTTCACTGTTGGTATTCGTGTTCTTTTCTTTCCTTCTACTTCTTTTGACAAAGGCCCAGTCTGGATATCCACAAGTTTTAAGGGCTCCTCTGAGATGTTTCATTTCTTTAGTCTTCGCCTCTGTGCTAGTGGGGATGTTCTCGGCTCTGTGTTGCAGGGTTCTGATGACACCCAGCTTGTGATCTAAAGGGTGGTGGGAGTCAAACATCAAATACTGATCTGTGTGTGTTGGTTTTCTGTAAACCTCTACTTCCAGTTTACCATTTTCCTTAACTTCTACCAAGCAGTCCAAGAAAGCCAGTTTGTTGTTTTGTACCTCTTCCCTTGTGAATTTAATGTTTTGGTCTACCGCATTAATGTGTTCTGTGAAAGCTTGTACTTCCTTCTGGTGGATTTTAACCCAGGTGTCATCAACATATCTGAACCAGTGGCTGGGTGCTATGCCCTTAAAGGTATTAAGCGCCTGTGTTTCTACCTCCTCCATGTAAAGGTTGGCCACAATAGGTGAAACTGGAGATCCCATAGCACATCCATGTTTTTGCTTATAGAACTTATCCCTGTATTTGAAATAGGTGGTATTCAGGCACAAGTCCAACAAGGAACACACCTGTTCTGGGTTGAGATCAGTTCTGCTGGTAAGAGTGCTGTCTTGGCCCAGCCGTTTTCTCACCATGTCAACAGCCTCCTTGGTGGGTATACAAGTGAAGAGAGATGTCACATCATAGGACACCATAGTTTCTTCTACACCGAGTACTATATCTTCAATCTTGTTGGTGAAATCCTGAGAGTTCTGGATGTGATGCTTAGAACTTCCCACCAAAGGTCCTAAGATGTTAGCTAGATATTTTGCCACCTTGTATGTTACCGAGTTGATGCTGCTGACTATAGGTCTTAGTGGGGCCCCTTCCTTATGTATCTTTGGGAGTCCATATATGCATGGATGTGCCTCACCAGGGTAGAGGCGATGATACATTGCTCGGTCAATGGCTTTATCCTTTTGAAGCTGTTGTAGTAAGTCTATGACTCTTTTCTTGTAACGGCTGGTGGGATCCCTTGTTAAAGCCTCATATGTGTTGTTATCGGCCAGGAGCATGGTCACCTTATCATGGTAGTCTGAGGTGTTGAGTACCACTGTGCATCTTCCTTTATCTGCCAGTAGAATGGTGATACTGGAATCTTTCTTGAGGGATGTTAAGGCTCTTCTTTCCTGTGTAGTCAGGTTAGATGAAGGAGTTTTAGCACTAGCTAAGGCTGCAGATACCTTAAGGCGAAGTTGTTCTGCCTCACTCTGTGATACCTTATTACTGTGGATAGAGGCTTCTGTGGCTGCTATAATATCCACCACAAGGATGGCTTTAGGGGTGATGGCAAAATTCAAGCCCTTACCAAGGACTTCCATTTCTGGCTGGGTCAGGGTCCTGTTAGACAAGTTTCTCACCCATTCCTCCTTGTTTGATGAAGTGACACTTCCCTCCTTTTGTATCCAAGGTAGTTGTTCTCCTTTGGGGCTGTTCTGGGATGACAGAATAGAGAACTTGTTCTGTTGCCTTTGTTTGCCCTTACAGTGCTGAGAAAGCTGTGCTTGTTTGGTGAACTCCATCACTCTTTCCCAGATGGACACAGGTAGCTGTGAGGCCAGGTTCTGTTCTAGTTGACTAATGTTGTGCATTAAAGCATCGACTGTAAAATGTGTCTGTCGTACCCGTTCACTTAGGAGCTGTGTTTGAGCCTTTGTGAAGTAGTGAAGAATGCTCTGATTTGTATGTGGGGGAGACCAAACAGCAACTGCATCAACGTATGGCCCAGCACAGAAGAGCCAATTCCTCGGGTCAGGACTCAGCCGTGTATCTGCATCTTAAGGATAAAGGACATACCTTTGAAGATTGTAATGTTAACATACTGGCGAAGGAACGTGACTGGTTCAAGAGAGGTGTTAAGGAGGCCATTTATGTGAAAATAAAGAAACCAAGCCTAAATAGAGGTGGGGGGGTTCGACACCAACTGTCTGCCATGTACAATGCTGTTTTAACACCTTACTCTGGGCGTTCCTATAACACCTCTTAGCCACTATCTAATCACACCCTTAACACCTGGCTGTGATATGCTAATTGGGATTTTTCAGGGTACATAATTGCCACAGATTCTTGTACAAGTCATTCTGAATTGAGAAAGCCAGTCGGATGACTAGCGAAACGTCTTCAAGAACTACATTTCAAGTCCAGTTGATCTAATTGAATACAACAGATACTATCCCAGTAGTACAAGAATTCAAATATTTAGGAGTAATAATCACCAAAAACCCACATATATACCTTCAAAAAAATATACTATCTTTGTTAGACACAGTTAGAACTAAACTCCATATTTGGAAGCAATTGCCAATAAATCTAATTGGGTGCATAAATCTCATAAAGATCATTATACTCCCCAAACTTCTATATGCATTTCAGCACAGCCTAACAATCATACCACAGCCTACTCATATTGTATCTGTGGGGGTCTGGCAGAGCCAGAGTCAAATTGAATATTCTGCAGCGACCCAAAACTTTGGCAGGCTTAGCCCTGCCGAATTTTTATTATTATTACCTGGCTAGTCAACTTAGATATTTTCTGAGTTGGGTAATACCGCCACCCCCCAAACCTCAAGATACTCCACCACCCTTGATATATGACACAGAATGAATGCTACAAGCCTAATTACCCCCTGAACCAATTACATCCTTAGAGCAAAAACACAATGAGATAATAGGAGAAGACACTGTATTACACGCCCAACAACACAAAATCTGGCAAACAGCTACTAAAACTCTAGGGGTAAATGGTGTTATTGAAAACTCTCCACTCTGGCATAATAAAAAAATAACCCATATTGGTATAATTTGCCGCTTCAGAGGTGTGGGAACGTAGGAATATTAAATGCTCTGCCAGACACATTTCTATTTAGATATATACAACTGAGATATTGTTTATTATCTGAATTTCAAAGCCTATGTATCCTAATAGTACCTCATCCAGTTATCAATAAACTAAAAACAAAAAAAGACTAGTCTCTAGATTATACGCATGTCTGGTAAAAGCTAATTTAAAGGATAACTGTATTGCCTCAATGCATTTTTTTTAAACTGCTTTCAAAAGAGTAATGGTATGCAGCCCTCCCCATACGTTTTTTTTCCTGATTTTGAGCTTCTCTCTGCCTTCAATTAGCCATGCTGTGAAGGGGATGTAACAATTCTGTCTGCCTGTAACTACCACTCAAAGCTAGCATGTGAGAAAACACTCCTCCACCCATCCTTGATCAGCTTGATTATGTAGGCGGTATCCTAGCAACCGAACAGTTCAATTTTGTTTGACTGGCAGAGGAGGAGGAGAGAGGTTGTAACAGACTTTCTTATCAGCCAGTGACAAGTGATATGTTAATCATGGCCCTGGGCTGTCTAGGAGGCGGGCTCTTAGCACTCATCTTTGCTGTGTGATATCTAAGGGAAGGCAGCACGGTTGTAAATGAGAGTAAGCGATTTCAGCTGCTGGAACTGTGGACATGTAATGGGGGAGATGTTGTTTTTTGGGGTATTGTTGTCCTTTAAACACATACATAATAAATAAGTGGTCTAGATATGTTCCTACTGACAACTGACTGGGAAGACCTGTCCGAGACACATCTCAGGGCATCACAGGCTGCAAATAATAAACTAATTAAATTTTATATCCTACATCAGGTGTATCTGACATCAAACAGACTAGCCCATATATCCCCGAAATATTCAGGTGACTGCCCCAAATGTCACGAACCCCAGGCCGATTTCTGGCATATGGTATGGTTTTGCCGGCCCATTGCTAGATTCTGTGGAAAAGTAACTAAAATATTATCAGAAATGCTAATTATAAATGTTCCCTTGGAACCTAAACTATGCATGCTGGGTATACCTGAGATGGACTCCTGGTCACAACATCATTTGATATTCCTACGTAAGACATTATTTTATGCAAGAAAAATTATTATTTTAAATTGGATGACCACCCAAACCTCCAAGATCAAAGCATGGAAGGAAATAATCCACACTGCCACATCTTATTTACGATTAGTATATATATATGGAGAGGCTGCCCTGATAAATTTTAAAAAGTGTGGAGACCGTGGTATGAATATATAGGATTAAACATGCCTCAGCAGGTATAGGTCTGTGAAATGTGAAATTACCATCTTTATTACAATGTAATAGCATTATTAAAGTCAAACCAATGCTAGCATTACTGAGTACACCCGAATAGTGCAATAGCTAATTCACTTCTTTCCCTCCTACCCCCCCAACCCAAACCAGGTTTATGTTACCAATATGTTTATTTTGTATTTTAAATAAAATGTTGATATATGTCAAAATATAGATATGAATAAAATGTCTGAAAATGTACAATAATACAAGTGCTCAATGATTGAATAACTATCTTTATTACAAAAATCTGTAATGTAAAGTTATACACATCTTATGTATGTACAATAAATAAACGAGTTAAAAAAAAAGAGATTGCCATAAAGTTTGTTCAATTTTTGTGCGTTCGAACTTCAGTAAAAGTTCGAAAAAGGACCCATTAAATTCAATGGTGAGTGATAGTTCAAAAATTTCGAATGATTTACAGATAAAATAGCAATGGTAACTTACTGTAAATGGCTGTGGCACCTGGGAAATGGTCTGGAGAACATGTCACTATCAACAAAACCTGTTTAAACACTTCTTACTTTATGATCGGGCAATTGTCGGGTTTGCGGAAGGTACATTCGATGGTTGCGGAAAATTCAAGGGTTACAGAACGATACTTTTGCGGGTTACCAAAAATAGAACCATAATTTCTAGGGTTATCGAAAACGAATGATAAATTCAAGGGCTACCAAAAGTCAAAGGCTGAATTCGAGGGTTAGTGAACGATACATTGTAGGGTTAGCGAAAATCTATACATTCGAAGTTTACTGAAAACGAATGATACTTTTGAGGGTTACCAAAATTGAAGGCTACATTTGAGGGTTAGTGAACAAAACATTCTATGGTTAGCAAAAACGATCCATACATTTGAGGGTTAGCGAACGATATATGCATCTCTCTATCTGTATCTTTCTCTCTGTTTATCTATCTGTCTGTCTATCTATCTTGGAGTGTCTGGCACATTCTGTCTGTCTATCTATCTATCTTGGAGTGTCCCATCCTTACCCCAAAGTTTAAAGACGTATTCAGCAGCAAAGATTGCAACTTTGGATTTGTTCTGCACCTCTAAAGATCAAAACTTTGGCTTGACAGCTTGTTGCTCCGTCAACCTCAAGTTACAGCAGTAGTATACCCCATCTACCCCCAGAGATCGTAAATCGGAAACTTTGTCAGCAGTAATGAACAGCACATAAAAACCATGATTGCAACTCCTGTAACCCCTGACAAAAAGGCAGTACTGACAGACAGGTCATGGCCGTACATTTACAACCCCACATTGGTTCAATACCAATCGGTAATAGACTACCGCTATGGTATTGTATCGGCGATCGTACAATCACGATTGTGACTGTAAATGCATGATTGCAATAGTTATTGTAATAGCTTGATTGTAATTTTACAGAAGCAATCCTAAATGTAAGATTGTGACCATAAAATTGACAATCAATAAAGTGCGGTACTTTGTACCATGTTGTTTTACTTTTAATTTCACTTTAAGCAAAAGGGCGTATAACCACATTGAACAATTATGACTAAAATAAAACACGGAGAACCCCTCCTTTACAAAGCGGGGGAAAAGGAAAAGGTTGTATTTAACAAAATACAACCCCTTACTAGAAGGAACACGCAAAATGACGAAAGAACTACAATCTATGATCAATGAAGATGAAACCCTTAAAAAAAGAATTCTGAGCCCCTGTTCCTGCTTTCAGGCAACCACCAAACTTTCATTAAAACTAGCAAGAAGAAAGCTTCACATGGACTATGAAGATAATACTCCATGCACTAAACCATGCAAGGGCCCTTTGTGCGTGTAACAACAGTAACAGCAGTGGAAATACTGTTTAATTTAAGCTGAGGGTGGTTTTTTTTAGTCTGTGAGTTTAGATACTACTCATTGAATAGTAATGCTGCTCTTACAGATTCCCATTTTGTTGCTATTTGGACTTTGCTAATGGAGAAGTCCTCTAAAAAACACATATTCTCTGACTTATGTGACAGAACTTGCTGATTCAAACAATGATTCACTTATGTAATACCTTATCATGCCTAATTACAATTACACACCAATAAATAGCAAAAAGCCCTGCTTATTTACCCAGGAAGATAGAGAGGACGCCTCTAACTGGCTACTGAAGGTGCTGAAGAAACGAGAGGTGTACAACATAAACACTAGTATAAAGTATCAGGGAGATTCAATAAAAGTTCTTATCATTTAAAATGGTGCTAATTTTGCCCCAACCAATTAGATCTTATTTAACATTTGTAAGCTTACATCTGATTGGTTGGGGCAAAATTAGCACCAATTTAAACAATAAGAACTTTTATTGAATAACTGTTTTTTATTCGAACCATTATGTATAAGAAAAACTATGATGCCTGCTTGATCTACAGTGGTTTTCTGGGAGAAAACTTTGTCTGTCAGGAAAAATAATAAGATGGAGCCCCTCCTGGCTCCTGGGCCCCTCTGCAGGGTCTGCTCCCCTGATAACTACCCCCCTGATTTATTGCCCTTTTATATGCTCAGTGCATAGATTTCCATTCCATGTTTATAAACATGCTATCCCTATTTTTTTACCCTGAAATATACTGCATATTTATCATCAATGACCATTTAATGCGAACATAACATACATTTTTCTTGTTTTGTTTTTTCTCTTACTGCTTCTATCTAAAAAAAGAATATATGTACACGTTTTCCATGGGGTATGAGAACTCATGTCATCATATGAACAAAAGCCAAGGGACATGTTCTATACTAGGAAATTGATTTCTCCACTGATTTGTATCCACATGGCCCTTCATCTTTTGCCTCAGTTTTGTCAAACATCTGAGAAAAATAATTATACCAACCCGGAATGCAATACCTATGGGTACAAATTCCCCTGTACAAAATGCATATCCAATGATATACCCATGACAGACTGATTTATAATTAACCATCCATAAGTTATATAACACGGTTCCTTGGGACATACTGTAAAAGTTTGTAGTTAAAAAACTTTCTCTTTCCATCCCTCCCTCCTTTTCTCTCATCTTCCCTCAAAAGATTATCAATTATCCTAAATAAAAAAAAACTATAGAAATGCACAAAGAATTTTATTGAAGATAACATTAGCAATATAAATGATGTCCGAACTTTAACCATTATTATGTCTCTTTCATGTGTTAAGATTTGATCTTGCTGAAGTTTCTGTAGAAACTAGTATCTGTGACATGCATGCAAATGAGCAGATCTATCTCCCTGTAAACCATATGTTCTGCTGGATGCGGCTGATAATTTATATGCTTGGCAAGATTTTTTCATACCTTTATGTCTGTCTGTAGACATAATTTATTTCCCACAAGCTATATTTGATGGATAAGCACATATACAGCTGCTGCAACAAAGGCAATATTTTCACAAGTCAGTATAGCAAGACATCACTAGTACAGAATATTTGACTGATGTTGTGCATCAAATGGAAAATAAGCATTATATAGGTACAATAATTTACAGGGAGACACTTTTTATAAACTGCATAAAATGTGTTTAAGAAAAGTCAAGAATTTAGTTTAAATTCAGAGACTTTTAAACCTATAAAATGGTCATTTGTTCCACCTTGGCCTACAGAAAAAACTGATGACCACTCCTATTCTGTTTTATTCAAAGTATAATAATTTTTGGGCTCCTATTAGTTGGACAGGCTATGTAACCTTTGCAAATACACCTATAATAACGACAAGGTGAAGGCCACTACTGTTTACTATTTATTTACTGCATCCAGAGATAAGAGGCCCATAACCAATGATAAATGCCTGCAATTTACTGTTCGGAATGTTTTACTCTCTGGTCTCAAAGAGTCCTGTCCTTAAAGACTTATGGTGCGTGTAAATGTTGGTTTGTAAGGCCACAACCATCTGCATCTTCTATACGTAAACAAAAGAAGCATGAGATATTGCCAATTACCTTGTTCTTTATCAGTGTCATATACTGCCAATGGCATAGACTTTATCTACTTACTGTTGATCTGATTATGAAAAGGTATAAATTAATTCCAAGCTTTTGCAGCCAGTGTTCAAATTACACACAGATATAAAACACCAAAGATTACTCTTCATTTCTAACTACATATTTCAATAATAACACAATATTGCCATCCATCTAGTCCAACCTTTTTAGCCTACTCATGAAAAATACATAATTGATGATCAAAAGGAAGGTAAAAAAAAACTCAGCAGGAAGGTAGTTGGGGGGGGGGGGGGGTTAGGAGGGAATTGCTTCCTGACTCCAAATAGGAATCGGAAAGGATCCCTGGATCAACCAGAACTAAATGTATTAGACAGATTAGACAAATTAGGACTGTTTACATTGGAAAAGCAGCACAGGTATATGATCAATTTATACAAATATATTATACAATAGCTTCTCTAGTTCAATGTTCACTAATAGGTCATATCAGAAGACACGTCGACATCCTTTAAGATTAGAAGAAAAGAAGCTTTTCTTCAGGTTCGAAAAGGTTTCTTTTGGGTCAGAACAGTAAAACCATGGAACTGTCTTCCAGCAGATGTGGTAATGCCAAGTTCACTTCTATAGTTTAAATTTTAGACCTTATTGCACCCACTTTTTAAGATATTCAATTAACTTGGCATTACTACATCTGCTAGAAGACAGTTCCACGTTCTGACAGTTAAGAAACCTTTCTTACCTGAAGATGAAATAAGTCCACGAGAATGACCTATTGGTTAACATTGCACCAGAGAGCTTATTGTACAGCTCATATCCCTGTGCTGCTTTTCCAATGTAAACAGCTGTAACTTGTCTAATCTGTGTGCATAGTCAAGCACCATCCATTCCCCTTATTAATTTATTTACCCTTTCTGAAGGTGTAGGGGTACAGTACATCTGTAAATGTGTGTACCTGTGTCTTTTTGGGGCTGGGGGATATTTTTTGTGTATTAGAGCATAAAAAAAAGCTGGTCGATTTAGATTAGATACCCGTTCATGCAAGCCAGGTGTGATCCAACTCGCGGGCTCAAACAGATAGAAGCAAGAGGACCATGGCACACTTCCTTTACAACCATGTAACTTTATTCCAGCATTATAGCCAAGCTAAACACAAGGGCACATCTGAAGCGTTTCAGGGGACATAGTCTATGGTTAAGGGGGTATGCCCCCCGAAACGTGTGAACCATGCCTTTATGTTCAGTTTGGTTTAAATGCTTGATTTAATTTGTATGGTTTTAAAGGTAGTATGACCTGTTTATCTTGTTTCTATCTATTTTTAATGAATATCTTAAATTTAAACTTCATTTATTTTTTAATTTTTTGTCTTTTATTTGGATTTTTTTTGTTTTGGTTTCGTATTTGCGTGTTTGTATCAGAGAAACAGTGTCTGGTAAACTACACATCAAACCCAGGTACATTCAATTGAGAGGCAGCTGGGCTTTGAATTACAACCACATGATATTTATATTTGAAAGTTGTATCCAATCAAAGTCAATGGGTGAAAAATGTCTGGAAATTCATAGATAATCTATAAATACTTCCATGGATTCCTTAACTAGAAGAAAAAACATGTTCTCTGTGTTCTGCATTGTATGTAAGACTATTCTTAACCCCACCAAAGTCCAAAGTGCATTCCTTATTCTCCAAATGGGGTATTACAGATTTTCCTAACTTCAGGCCATCCAAAAATCTTCTTTCTGTCACCTGAGGCAGTATTATATCTGTCAGTTCTACCAGCCCTATGTTAGTCATAGCATACTTTCCTTGATGCTTCCTGATAACCCCCACCACATATAGAGGCTTGAGATATACTGTACCTGCCAACATATTTTTTCCATTCTATTCTCCACAAAAACAAAGAATTCATGTCCTGTATCTGATTTCCTAAATCACCATCACACCATTGGGCCATTTCCAACATTTGGTTATACGTGAATTTTTGTTTTTAACCTCACGCATAACTCCTGCTTGCAGAGCGATTGAGCTCTAAATGTTTTTTTAAAGGGGTTATTCTATTTTAAATGGGTTTGTCTGTTTTTAAGGGTTGCGTTAAGAAACAAAAGTTTATTAAAGGACATGTCCACCCCCAAAACTGAAATTTAACCCCATACTGGCCCCACTCTGTAAAAAAATCCTTACCTTTCATCTCTGCTCCAAATGGCTGCCCTGCTATGCCCCTCCAAAGTCCAGGAAACTGCAGTGTAGGAGCTCTGTGTGACTCATCCTGTGCCTGTCTCTGCCTCAACCTCATCAAGGTTTGTGGCATGTGCAGGAGAGCCCCCTCCCTCTCCCTCCCGTTTTGCTCTCCCTCCCCCTAGTTCCAAACCCCTTGGTAATATTGTAGGTATCCCTCCCCCAGCCCGAACCGCTATAATAGAATTTGAGAAAGTCCCCCGATCTTTACTTACCTTCCCTCTCTCCTCTGGCAGTTCCTTGCAAGCAGAAGGCCGGGCAGTGCGGTGGAGGAAAGAGGGAAGGTAAGTAAAGATCAGGGGACTTTCTAAAAATTCTAATATGGCGATTGGGGCAGGGGGAGGAATACCTACACTATATTAAAAGTTTGCAAAAGGGGTGGACATGCCCTTTAACTGTGGTGAAAGTACTAACCTAGTACTATTTTATTTCAGGGAGTGTGTCTGAGTGTAAGTAAATAAAATCACTTTTTGTTTTTCACTGCTTACTACTGGAGTTAGGTGGTAGGGATTGTTTAAGTAAACTTTAGGCACTGGGCTTCTAAAATAAATACTTGTTTTCAACTGCATTGTTACCTGTAGGATGGGGGCTGGTAAGAGACAAAGAAAAGTCATTATTTCTTTCCTCTCTGATTGGTTTAAATTGCCTGAGCACTGTAGTTTTGAACCTCACAAGTGTTCCCTCTTTACAAAGCATTGGTAAGGCCTCATTTGGAATATGCGGTGCAGTTTTGGAATCCTGTGTACAAAAGGGACATGTTGGAAATGGAAGCACTCCAGAGATGGCAGCACGGTTGCTCAGTCATTAGCACTGATGCCTTGCAGCGCTGAGGTCCGAGTTCAATTCCACCCTTGGATACATCTGCAGGGCGTTTGTATGTTCTCCCACGGCTTGCATGGGTTTCCTCCGGGCACTCCGGTTTCCCCTACAATCCTAAAGACATACTGATAGATTGTATGAGTCAAATAAATGTGCTTAGATTGTAAGCTCTTCGGGGCAGGAATGTATACATGTAATTGTAAAGTGCTACGGAAGATGTTGGCGCTATATAAATCCACAATAATAATAATAATAAAAAAGAAGGGCAACTAAAATAATAAACTGAATGGAGGGGCTTGACTATGCAGGCAGATTAGAGAGGACTGTTTACATTAGAGAAGTGTAATTTGCTTGGGGACATGATCACTTTATACAAATATATTAATGGGCCATACAATAAACTTTCTGGTACATTGTTCACTAATAGGTCACATCAGAGGACACGGGAACATCCTTAAGGTTTGGAAGAAAAGAAGTTTCATTTTCAGGTTAGGAAAGGTTTCTTTACAGTAAAAACAGCAATACTGTGGAACTGTCTTCCAGCAGATGTGGTAATGGCAAGCTCATTTAAGTGGGCTAAATAAGTTTCTCAAACTAAAAAACATTGAGAATTACTGGTATTAATACATATACTGCAGTTCTGGTTGATCCAGGGTTACTTTCGATTGCCGTTTGGAGTCAGGAAGGAATTTCTTCCCCCTTTTTTAGCTGGGTTTTTGGTCTGGGTTTTTTGTCTGGATCAACTGTTAGGTAGGGTTAAAAAAAGATTAGACATGATGAACGTATGTCTTTATTCAACCTCAATTACTATGTTACTTTGTAATATTTTCCCTAGCCCAGACTGAAGTTTTATGTAAAATATACCAAATGTTCTTCTTAAATGCCAAACATCCTTCCAATACCAACCCAGTTTGTGTTCAGCTTAATCAATTAACTATATTATATTTTGTGCCTTTAAAGGGAAAGTTCAGTGCAAATATATATACTTTTAAGAAAAAAGAGCAGTATTTTTCCAACAGATTGATCGTAACCTGTTCATTCGGTATTGTGCCTGTATATAAATAAATGCTTCTGAAATACTGACTTCCTGTTTGCAGGACCCCTAATAGAGACCATTATGATCTTGCCCTTGACCCAGGGCCTGGGTTGATTCAGTTGCATGTGTGACCCATCCAACAGCCAAGTAGAAATTAGTGTTAGAAACATTCCAAGGTAGCATGCATTCTGGGAATAAGAAGCACTGTTACAGAACCTGAAATATCAGAACACTAATATCAACAGTAGGGAAAAGCAAGGGGTATAAATTCAACTGATTTTTCAAATGGAAAATATGTAGAATAACTAGTGATAAAAGTGATATTTTCCACTGAACTTTCCTTTTAAAGAAGACCTATAGTGTATATACAGTTTTTTGTTTGTTTTTTTTAACGTCTTCTTCCTGGTTTCAGCACTCTCTTTAATACAGAACCATTCCAGGACTAGCCTGGCCAATGAAAACTGTACATGCTGTAGCTCCTCAACAAAATTATATTGTGAGGTAGGAATAATCATCCCAACCTTCTTGCCCCAGGTACTTTCCATTTTTCAACCGGTAATTTTTAGTAAAGCAAAGTTATCCTTTAAATGTTTTCATCATTGGTGATTGACCTTTAGTCTAAAATAAAATTTTCTTGACTTGAGGCCCATAAACCGATGATTAAAACTATGCAATGCACTGAGCATGCTCACTGGGTGAAAACATTGTTTAACCAGCAGCTTTGGGTCTATAGGTGACAACAAATGTATTCTAGCATGAGCCTCTCCTTCAAATACAGACCATTATTTTCAACTGCTTTTAAATATGGACCAGGTTGCTTTCTGTCATCCACCAACCCAGATTTTTTTCTGTCAGACAGCCAGATGGAGAAGCATGATTCTCTACTCAGGAGAACACATTTAGGCTGCTCTAGAGGCTTGCTCTACATTGCTCCTTGGCCTGGCACACTGGGATCATAGCGGTTTTAGCAGCTGCTCAGCCATATAAACTCGATTTATGAAGATAAACAGAATTAATTTTATTAATTACCGCTTTATTTCTTTCATTGTTTCAGCTTCATCATATATAATACAGTAATGCAAAAAACATACTACTGTTTGAATAAAGGTGGTATATAACTAAAAATCAATAAAATTGTGCAGTGTGGGCAGTGCCTAGACCTTTTAAACATTTGGACATAAAGGAGCCACTATATGTTGTTTTTAACTTTACATGACTGTTAATCTAATATTGTACTTTCTGTTCATGGTTTCTTTCAACTTTTACTACACCTTTCCTTGTATTGTATTTTTACCTCTGTTATTTTGCCATTGTCGGATATCCTGCATGGATCTGTTCTAACACTAACTGCTTGTAAGGTAAATCTTACTATTAACTAATTATGTAAATATGCAAAAGGAATATGTACAGTATACAGTGTTGGACTGAACTGTTGGGGCCCACCAGGATACCAGAGACCAGGGGCCCACCTAGATGAGTTTACAGTCCCCCCGTAACATTTCATATCTCTATTATAACACACTTATATATCTATCTTACTCCTACTGACTCCTATTGTTTTTAAAATAAATGCCTTTCTTACTGTCCCTTTGGCTCTGTATTTAAATTTTAGCTGTTTTATCTGTTTTCTCGGGTGAATGGCATGTGGGCCCACGGTGGGATCCCCCTGTAACCCATTCCAATACTGACAGTCAGACATCAGGAAGATTATACTAAGTCACATCACCTCCAACTGTTCCATTTTCATTATAATGGTTGACATGGTGGTTGGGGGTAAGCTAGGGTGCCATATACTACAGAAAAACTTTTTATAGGTAGGACACCAAGCTGCAGAGATAGAACGGGATGGATGGGCCCCCCCCCCTCTGCATCCCTGAGTACCTCCCTGAGGACAAGGCAGAAACATTTTCACATAGATACAGATCCTATTGTTCAGTTTCTTGGACTTTGAACAGTCACTGCAGAAGAACCATAAGAAGCAGAGATGTAAGATAAGGATTTTTTAAACTACACAGTGGGGCCAGTAGTGGGTTAAAGTGCATCTATAGTACAATTTATACATTGCTCCAACCCAAACATAAAAAAAGTTTGTGTATTCTGCCTTATTCTTACTAGGGATGGCCGGTTGGCGGATCCGAACCCGAACCCGGATTTATCCCGTTGGCGAACGGCGGATTTTTCCGGATTTTCCGCCTTCCGAACTTCCGATTCGCGGATTTTTCGGATTTTCGAAAATTTCTGAAATTACGGGTTTTCGCGTATTTTCGAAAATTTTCAAAAATACGAGAAAACATGTAAAATACGAGAAAACACGTAATTTCGAAAATTTTCGAAAATGCAAGGATTTCTCTTATTTTCATAAATACGTATTTTCGAAAATTTTCGAAATTACAAGGATTACTCGTATTTTCGAAAATACATATTTTCAAAAAATTTGAAAATACTAGTTTTCTCGTAATTTCAAGGCTATTTTTCATTTTAATGGGTCCGCTCACGGATTTTCGAATTTTCAAATTTTTTCGAAAATTCGCGGATCCTGGAGCGGACCGGATTTTGTGAATTTCGGACATCTCTAATTCTTACCTTCCTTTATGGCTCCATGTTTGCACACTGTCTGATTTACTGCAGAGCTCCCCACTTCCCCTCCCCTCTCTGGTCATTCCCCGTTCAAGTAGTCGGCTGTGAACAAAGCCTGTGAAACAAGGTGCTCATGCACATTATCCTCCTACATATCACTCTAACCTTTTGTCACTCTAACCTTTTGAACAAAAACAGTATGTAAGCCTGGTTGTTCTGGAGATACTTGCTAAATAAGGAATAGGAGGAGGGGGGGAGTTAGGAAAGACCCGAGTTCTGCCTTTTCACTGGAGCCCGCTCTCCCTTTGACAGGCAATAAATTGATGAAAGTTTCTTTCTCCTTCCCTTTACTTCTGTTTTTAACCCAGAATTTGCCAAGCATTTTAGTGAGCAGGCAGGAGTCATTGGGAGACTGGCTGTAAAACTTCACTGGCATGCTGTTAGGGATTTGATTGACAGCTCAAGCAAGAGTGGTGTATTGATATCTTGACTTCTTTTAACTTATATATCTTGGGACAGAGGAGAAAACTGAAGAAAATAAAGGTACTCTGGGAGTTAGAAAGAAGAAGAAAAAAAACATTTTCCCACTATAGATGTCTTTGAAATTTTAGTTTTGGGGATGGAAATGCCCTTTAAATTTTAGCAGTCAGCAATATCGGGCTGGATTTTGCCTATTTGTGCCAGCCCTTAATTAGTTATACTTCTTCTGTGACATATTTATAAAGGCACGGTATCGCTTTTTAGCGATACTGCGCCTTTAACGATCAGTTTAATGATTGTTAATTTCCAACTGTAAATTAACAATAACAATAATAAACCTACCATAACGCAATTGTAGTTTTACGCAACCCATAGACTACCATTGCGGTATTTTACTAACGTGTGGTATTCTGTGAACATTACCCATAACACACGATATTGCTTAATTGCGATACCACACGTTTATAAATATTGCCCACTGCTTTTTAAAATAGAATGAATGGTTTGGGTGCATGCCAAGAAACGGACTGTGACTGAGGCAAACTTGGGACTTCAAACAATTACTTAACGGTTACTCAGAAAAAAAAACAATAAAGTATTATAAACTTTGAATGTCAGTTACTTATAATGGTCATTGATTCTGTGTTAATGCTGAAGGTGATATACAGCCCATAAAATAATACAACAATTATAAAGATTATCTTTGCTGTTAAATATTGAAAAATTCATTTGATTACAATAGTTACTATCTTATCATCACTGTTTTTATTGATATGATTGTTATTATTGTTGTTTATTTGCATAGAAAGTCTCAAATGAAATTTCAGAACTTTTGCAACCTAATATCCCTTAGAGAATGGTGTGTATATTTCCCATGATTATATTGATGTGAGCTGTTTTTCCAATGCTGAACAAAAGCCACCAAAGCTATGTGTTTACAGTCAGGTCACACAGATTTATGTATAAGCTTGTAGAAGAGGTATGAAATAATACCATTTCATGAAAGTAATCTTGCTTTTCAAGTATATGATATGACTCAAGGAAAACTGTCAAGCCCTAAGCTTTTTAAAACTATTATCTGAACAACAACAATATATATGCATATATGTATACAAGTTGTCTACAAACAATATTTTAATAGTATGACACATTTTGTGATCATACAGATTTTATACTGAGGTGTTCAATATTTCTAATTTTGGGTTATTAATATACATAGAATTAATATACATAGATATATGTATACAAGTGCATCATGAACCAAACATGCACCTCAAAAAATTGTGTGCTTGTGCCTTACCACTGCCCAAAGCAGATATTAATTTAATGGAAGCATTTGGTGCAATAATTGCTAATGATGACTTCTGGTTTGGAATGACCTCCCCAATGAAATTCCTGGGCACAGGATAGCCATTGCTTTAAAGGGTATGTACACTGATAAAATATTTTTTTTTATTTGCTTATTACTTGAAACTGTAAAGGTTTGTACACACGTGCCGTTGTGGGTGTGACCCATGACGCACGATGTGTATGAACAGCCGTTTCGGCCGATAATCGTGCTGTGTATGGGCACTTTCTCGAGAAAGTGCCCATACATGGCATGATTATGTCCAAAACGGCCGTACATACACATCATACATCACAGGTCAGCTCCCATGATCGCACGTGCGTACGAACCTTAATTCTTCCCAACTATCACTCTTCCCTACTATCACACCATTATTTTGTTGATCTGTCCCATTTCTTTAGATATCTAATCTGAAGATAAGATGCTTCTGCTGTCAATTAAGTTCCTTATAATAAACTTCTGCTGTGTGCAAGTACTGGATTTTGCTGTTACTGGAAGGATGTAACTGTAACTGGATTGGTGACATTTGAGAGTATTCTATCTTGCAGTGCTAGATGATTGCAGAGCATGCTCAGATTACAAAAAGTCAGGTCTGAGGAAAGGAGGAGTCAGTTAAGAGAAGGAGGGGGGATACTGAACCTGGACAAAACAAGTTCTGTATTGAAGGCATGCAGCAAAACACCTCAGAGTAATTACTACTTACATGTATTCATGTGGGAACTGTGGTGTTCACACAAGTTTATTCTAAATGAAAGTCTAAATGAGTCGAACAATTTCCTATATACGCTCAGACTACTGTTTTGTATTATGTATGACCACCTTAATTCACTGCTTGTTTAAAAAAAATCTCCTGATGTTTACTCCTGATAATTAGGGAGGAGGAGGAAGCCCATAGCAGGGAGCGATAGGAAGCCATCTGTGCACATATACTAAGGGGGAGACTTATAGGGCTATGTACTGAGAGAAGGTATCGCTCTCTATTGCCCCCATTAGGCCATAGAGAGTTCCCCTTTAAGTTAAATGGGCAGCATTTTCACAAATGTATTATTGGTGCTGGACATTACTAAAGCAATGATAACAGATAAAGTATTTTATCTGTTAACTCTGTGGATGTCAAATATGGACTTGCCACATGTTGTGCTGACAGCCAGTCTCCATCTGGACTCACATAGTCACTGCATCTTAGCGTGGCCATTAAACCTAAATCATAGTAACACATGCTTTTAAGTATAATTATTTCTGTGTTTATGTACCAAATGTGAACATCTGGACAGTGTTAGTATCTCTACCTGCACATCATTAAATGCCAAAAGTTAAATGCTAACGTGAAGGGAAGTTACCATTTTGCAATTAGGATTGCTGAAGCTATTGTTACCTTTGCCAAATAGCCTCTTAACAGATTTGAAGCATAATTAAAACCCTGCTATGTGCTTAATGGGTTGATTCTATTTTCGTCTCCTAACTCCTGCATTCTCTGTCTTTACCCTTTTACTAGGTAACCTCAAATTATTTGACATCTGTTGTTGTAAACTTGATGTTTTAAACTTTTGTTTGATGTGGCGCGTAAGATACATACAGTATCCAAACACTATAATTACTAAAAGTATCTCTAAGGCTGAGGCCACACCGCAACACGCCAGAATCACACATGCAACCATGTGCGATATCGCATGCGATTGTGTTCGCAATTCTAGCGCGTTTTGCGCATGCAATTTTCCGTTATGGAATCGCATGTGTTAATGCACCAAAAATGGTGACTGCATGCGTTACCAAAACGGAAACGTATGCGCAATCGCATGCACATTGGAAATCACGGGAATTTTTGCGTTCCCGAGATTTCCATTATAACCAAAATACATGCGCAATTGCGAGTGCAAAACGCTTGCACAAATGCGCATAAAACACGTAAGTGTGGCCTAGCCCTAAATGTTAGTGTAACCTCAAACCCACATTCTCCAAGCAATGGTGCAAAACAAACTCTAAGGCCTTTTTTTTTTTTAATCGTATAGACAGGTAGACACACTTTGCATGTCATCACACAACTGACCAATGAGGGGCTATAATACGGTCAATTAGCGCCAGGAACTCAGAGCTATCTGGATCCTGGGGAGATTAAATGCTGTAAAGCAATTGTCCAAAGATCTACAATGCTTTCTGGTCTGTAGACAGGTTTGGAAAGTTCTGAAGGGCCACTTCTTGCTCCCAAACATCCCAACCCCAGGGCTCAGCATTGCTCCCAAACATCTTTTAGTTTGTCTGCCGACCTGTGTGTATCTTTTAGAAAAAACATGTTTTTTTCATTTTCATTAGCAAATGGAGCTGATATTAGATAGTTTTTAGGGAATTCAATCTTTTTTAATAGGTGCTAGAGATGGCCGAACTTCCAAAAATTTGGTCTGTTTTCAAACTTTCGAACTATACGGAAAGTTTCCGGACCCATTAAAGTCAATTGGAGTCAAATAGTTTGAAAAGTTCAAATGAAATACAATTAAAATATCAATGGTAACTTAATGTAAATGGCTGTGGGACCTGGGAAATGGTCTGGGGAACATGTTCGAATATCCAAAAAAATCAATTTTATTCTCACGCGCGGTACTTTCGAGCTCCCACGTTCGGTTTTCGATGATTATCCTATAAATGATTCGAACATTCGATGATTATCCCATAAACGATTCGAAGCTTGTTCAATTTTCAAATTCTATAATTATTGTAAGTTCAAAAGTCCGAGTAATACGGGTCTGGGATAGTTCGAGAAGTCTGAGTCCGTTCGAACTCGATAAGTTTGCCTCGAATTCGGGTTCGAGTTAAAGTTCTAGTCCATCTCTAATATTTACTAGTAAATAAGATGAAGGCTTAGTAGCAGCAGTATAAAGTACAATATTTACCCTGGGGTTAAAACTAACCATACAAGACTGATATCACTGGCTGATTGTGATCAAGAATATTGATTCTAGAATTATCAACCTATACCAGGTATCAGCCAATAATATCACTGCATCTATGGCCACCATTACTTTCTTCTCTTTTGCCTTTCTTCCCTGACTCCAGGGTTTCCTAATGATGTATTATGTCACTGCCTGAATTGAGGGAGGAACATTTTACTGCCTAGCTAGGTGACCCAGATCTGAATTGGAGAAAGCAGGTTAAGGGTATTCCAGCACAAAACTGTGTACATGCTTTTTTAAATGTTTAAACCATATAGATGTATTTACCACAAAATAAAATTTCTATACATACTGTAACATCTCTTTAAAGTTAAACATTGTCTAGTGTGTGATACAAGTAGGCTTTGTTAATAATTGCTTCACCAAAAATTTGCATAACAACAAACAAAATATTTTTGTGGCTATATGAATTTGGTGAACAATGTTTGATACACCTTATATTCATGTGTTTCTTATTGGGACAGATTTATTTTAATCATACAACATATATACACAATAGTATGTATTTTAAGAATTGTTATTGTTATGATCAGTGATGATTGTTATGATCTGTGAATCATATGTTCGCTTCCAGGTTGAGCATTAACAACATAAATTAATCTATCTCCGTATGAAAACAATCATAAAACATAGTGACAGCAAAAACAAACTTGAAGAGACTTTGTCCCTTGCCAATTATGAAGTAATTAGTTTGGTTGAGCCTAGCAGACCATATGTAATGCAATAGCTATATTTTACTATAGAATAAATGTTGTGCTACAATATATTCCACAAATTAGAGTTGTTGCCAAGAGATGCAAAATGCTGAATGACTAGAATATAAGTTCTCGATCTCTTTTCTCTCCTTTTCTCTCTTATTTTTAGTTTTATAACTTCCATTTTTTGGGGGGGAAAACAGTTATGTTAAATGTTAATTTTGCATATCAACAGAAAGGCAATTGGTAAATACAGTAAAATAGAAATATAGTTTTATTATACCCATATACCCTTAAATAGATCTACTCCTATCATTTTGAGAGGGTCGATTATTAAAGAGTAACTGTTGTCCAAAATGACTTTGGCTTTAGGTGAATTGTCAGGAATTGCTTTCCAGTGTAGTTTTGCAATTTACTTTCATTATTCTTTTTACATAGTTTTGAAAATATTTACATTTTTATGTGTGATATGGTAGATGCATCACTAGTTTACTGCTTCCTCCTTGGAAACCGTGTGACAAGCCCCCTTCCCGTTGTCCTCTCCTCCGTGTGGGACCCCATGGCCTGTCCCCTTGCAGTCCCCTTGAAACCCCCTCTGGCCCCTTCCATGCCTCCTTAAAGCGCATCTATAGCGAAAAATAGGTTATTTTCAATTGACCATAACTGGAAACTATAATTCTTCCCAATCACCACTGTATAATTTTTTTGTTGATCTGCCCCCTATTTCTTTAGATATCCATTCTAAAACTTCTTATATTTCAGCTGTCAATCAAGTTCCTTGCTCTCAAAAACTATTCTTCTGTGAGTAGTTTTACTGTAGCTGGAATGGTGACAGAGTTTTGACAGTTGGAATGCTGTATGCTGTGTGCAGGCTTGACAGTTGGTTTGTGGGTAAAAAAGTCAGGTCGCATGGAAGTGGGAGTGCTTAAAAGAGGGAGGGGGGATACTGTTCCTAAACAAAATGTGTGCTGAATTGAAGGCATGCAGCAACACAAGCAAATCAGAGTAAGTGCTACTTACATGTACTCAATTATAGATTAAGATGAGGCAAAGTAATTTTTTTCTGTATAGTGTCCCTTTAATTCACTGCAGCTCGATCTCTTCCTGGTTTCTTCTGCTTTCTCCTGCACTGAGTATGTGCTAACCGCAGATTAGAAGGTGGAAGTTTATATCTTGGGGTGTGAAACATGTAGAGAAGTGGTTGATGACTCATTTTAAAGGTAGGAACATGACCTTTCATTTAAAGTTTGGAAACCACGGTTCCCCTTTAAAAAATTGTTAATTTTTTGGTTTATTTACACATAATTTTTTATTCTAAAACAAATTAAAATACATACTTTACAGAGCTTCCATAAGATAATATTTTTTTCAACTCTTTCTATAAGTTTCTTCAGGCAAAAGACTGAAATGTACCAATTTTCTCAATAGACAAAATGAGAAAACGGTTTACCACAGATGCCAGATATAGATTTAGCTAGAGACACTGTGGACCAGTACAGAAAAACTTTTGTGAAGATCTCCCAAAAATGACACTCTGCTAAATTTAATTGCTGGAAACACATTCCAAATCTTATAGAATGTAATTTAATGAGAACTAAACTTTGTCTCCAGAATACCTATACTGTACATTGAAAGATTTTTCTCTAGTAAGTTGCATTTAGTATATGTAAGTAATAGATTCTGTAACAAAGAAGGTTTCCATGTTGTTGCCAGCAGAACTCATAGCCCATGTTGCCTTCAAAGAGCCATGCCCCTGATCCCAGGATTCAGTCTCTATGCACAGACTTTCTAGCTTCTCTTTCTAGTGAAAGATAAATTCAAGTGCATTCATTGTTGAGTTGCTGGTGGCGCACTATGTAAATGCCATGTTTTTAGGAACATACAGCCCAAAAAGTCACAATTTCAATACAAAACAGTGAACTGATTTTACTGACATTACTCAAATGTAATTCTATCTATTGCATCTGCAGTGGTTGCGTGCTGCTATATTGCTGGGCTTGGAAACAAACAGACCATTGGGACTCAAGTTAAATTCCCCAGACTTAAATTTATTTTGTTTCAATTATGTTTCAAGGAAAAGATAGAGATTCTACATTTACTGATATCTCCCTATTAGCCCTTGTGGCATAGAGGTAGAAAGCTTTTTGATTAGCAAGAAACAGCATAGAAGGTTGCAGGTTCGATTCCCCATACTTTTATTTTTAACTAAAAAGTTTATATTCTGTTTCTTACATCCATGCTAGCAAATAAAAAAATGCAATGATTACTTTTCTCTTTTTGAATGAAAAGCAAAGGAATTTATTATTGTTAGAGCAGTATTTTTCCAATGACCTTAATCTGTCCATTCAGCATTTTGTCTGTGTATAACTAAATGCTTCTTAAATGCTTAATTCCTGTTTGCAGGACCCCTAATAGAGACCATTATGGTTTTGCTCTCGACCCAGCACCAGGGTCAATTTTGTTGCTCAGTGCTCACCCATCCAACCGCCAATCAGTAGAAATTCATTCAAGGTCATACACACTAACGATAATGGGTAAATCCTGCTGGGGGCCGATGGGATTGTCCCATTATTGGTAGCGTATAGGAACTAAAACTGACCAACCACAATGCTGACAAATGACTGTAGTCGCCATTATGGTCGGTAGGGAAAGACAGAAATTTTCCACCGGTAAGTATCAGACTTAACTTTAGGTAAAGGGAGTCAATACTATCAGTCCATGTATGACGACACGGAAAACCGATCCCCATACCGCATTTGTGTGATTAGTCGTGTTCCTGTGTGAAGTACAGATTTGTCAAGATGGAAGTGAATATGTAGAATAACTATGCCTAATATAAACTAAGAAATGTAAAAATAATTATATTTTCCACTGAACGTTCCCTTAAAGGGGGAAGTTCAGTGGAAATACATGTACTTTTCAGAAAAAAGAGCAGTATTTTTTAATCCAAATGATCTTAATCTGCCAATTCAGCATTTTGTCTGTGTATAAATAAATGCAACAGAAATACTGACTTCCTGTTTGCTGGACCCCTAGTTAAGACCGTTATGGTTTTGACCTTGACCCAACGCCTGGGTTGATTCAGTTGCTCAGTAGAGATCTGAGCATCTTTGACCCATGCAACAGCCAATCAGTAGAAATTACTGTTAGGAACATTCCAAGGAAGTGGTGCATCCTGGGAAGAAGAAGGACCGTTAGAACCTGAAATGTCAGCTCCCTAATGTCAACAGCAGGGAACAGCAAAGGGTATGAAATCAACTGACTTTTCAAAATGGGAGAGAATATGTAGAACTAAGTATGCATTACACAAACTAACAATTAAACAAATATTGATAATTTCCACTGAACTGTCCCTTTAAAGACCAAATTTTTATTTTTACCCACTTTTGCTGAAACAAGGAAGCATTGCCACTTCATGCTGGGCATGATTCCTCTTGTATAAAAATGAGCACCCTTTTTTTAGAGATTCAAAGACCGATTCTATTTTCCAGAAATATCAAATTTTTGGGATAATTATTGAATGTCGAATACTGAGGCCCAAAAGCTTAACACGCGTGAAGCAAGTTTTATTTCAAGTTGTGAATATTTGTACATGTTCCCCAGACAATTTCCCAGGTCCCAAAGCCATGTACAGTAAGTTACCATTGCTATTTTAACCTTATTTTAACTTTTCAAACTATTTTTCCCCATTGACTTTAATAGGTCTGATTTCAAATTTAGAACTTTTTCAGAAGTTCTATAATCCGACCGGATTTTCAGCCTTCTCTATTAATTATATACTGGCAACCAACAGGAATTTCAGGCCCCATACTAGGTACATTTATTGACCTGCCTCTTCCTGCAAGCCCCAAAAACAGTAGATGGTTGGAGCTAGGAAAATGAAAATATAATTAAAAATTTTGTTAGACCAACAGTAGAACTGAACACATGCATGTGTAACAATTAATTATTGCAGTGGAATAAAAATCATTGATATTAAATGCAGAAATGTAAGATAACATTGGAAATTGGCTGAAGGAAGATATGACAAAAAAAATATATTAAAAAAACTATACGATTTTGTTTTATGGCACCCATATCTACATCTATGGCATTAGGCCCAGGAAATTGCCTGTTTATTAAACTGAAGCAATTTTTCTGCAATAAACCTTGAAAACACTCTCAGTACATTAGTTTCTTAATTTTGTTAATTTACAGTACAGATGTCGTCCTTGCTACTGTCATTTCATCTGCTATGCAAAAGGCTGTCCAGAAACATTGTTCTATTGTTTTTTTGTGCCAACTCTTCCCTGCTTCTCTTATTTTTCAGGACAGCCTGAATGGGCTGGAGGTGACTCTTGACCACTGGGGACAAGGAGGGGCTGGGTAATATGCAGGTGAACGTTGAGGTACAACCTTATTGGTAAAACAGGTCACATGAAAGTATAAATGAGAATACAATATTAACTCTTCCTGGTGAGCTGAACTCTAGATCACCGCTGCTTGAGTTCATCCACGTGGCCTTTAGGATGAGTGACCTTAATAAGAATCTGGAGCCCTTGCTCCTCCAAGTTTGGGAAGCCTGGTTTACTTTCATCTCAGCCCTCAAATACAGCCACCCAGGATCCTCCTCAAGCTTCATAAACTGCATTCCATCAGAGGACTCACAGGATTCATCTTCCTAACCATTCGAGTCCCAGCCATCCGTCCACATCCGTCCACACCTAGGATAGGAAGACAAAAAGTGCGCCGTCACATCAGTCGCCCCCCCTCTCTGCAACTGGGTCCTTCCTCTTCACTAAAAAGACAGTGTAAGTCTCCTGTACCATGCATCACCCAAGAAAAGTCCCACAGGCTTTAGAGATCTGGTGACCAGCAGCGTATCTAATCTCTGGGTTTGCCCTGGTCAGGGTTGATAGAAGGCAGGCCGCATCCCTTGCCAGAGGCCTGTTACAGAAAAAAGCGCACATTTGTGCAAAAGTCAACGCCAGATTTGCCACCATAGGAAACAATGTGTTAACGCCACGACCCCCGAACGAGTGCCCAGACATGATGTCACGGCGGGCACACACATTACGCAAGGATGTAATGCGGCTGCCATATTGGATTCCCCAGAACTGCAAACTGACCCCAGGGGCACTTCCTGCTCTGGGCAACCAGCTTGTTTGCAGGGACAATAGGACATCTAGCTTCCCTCCCAGGTATAGAACAGTGCAGGCCTGCTACCAGAATTTCTTCTGCAAGCATCAACGCTCCCACTGCAGCCTCAGTCCACCTGAGGGAGCAAGAAACACCTGAACCCTCCTCCCACCATTTTCAGAGCACCAACACTGCAGCAGAGCACTGTGAGAGACACTGGGGAAGGGCATGGGATGTTCCTGAAATGGTACCGCTGGGGATTCTGGGACAGGGACTTGGGGGGAGGGATAGAAAATAATGGAGGTCTAGCTGACACATTACATAGGGTTATAGACCTGTTACAGCAACAAAACCAGGTTAGAAGTCCTTAGTCACCCAGTATAACACCCCAAGTTACAGGCCAAGTAACAAATATAACTCACCCAGCCACAGTATAAAATGTGCCCATCCCAGTACAGATAACAGCTGAATGTGTCTGAGGTTTCTCCCCTGGCAGCCTTGACTTCTGACTTGGGAGTACTTCACAGGTTCTGAATGGGAGTACTTGGGGTTCTCCATGTCAGACAGGGTGTGTCACTACTGAACAGGAATGGTTCTGAAGCAAGGGGCATTAAGCTCTGATGTCCATCAGTGGTGAACAAAAACAGTTGTGTGAAGCATCCCCACTGGGTCTTCACCTTAATATGCCTACAAAAGTAAAAAATAAGGGGTGGCCAGTATAGAAAATAAAGCATTTACGGGCTCACCCCACCATACAATTATTCATTAAGCCGATCCTTATTTGGACAAAGAGGCGGTCCGGGTGTGTACCACCCCAGACCCGTCGCCTGATCAACTGTGCATCATGGGAAGAAACACTAATCTTAGGGTCACACGGCAATTTCCGTGTGACCCGGGTGCTGGTAGCCCCAGGTCTGTCACAAGGGCCTGTGTATCCAAAGTCAGTAAAGTAAATAACAGGTTCCGCACTGTCCAAGATCACTGGAACAAAGAAAACTCTCTGCAGGAATATTAATATACCAAATTTATTAGATCACGCCTGGCGCGTTTCGGACCCAATAGTCCTTAATCATAGGCCCCTGATGATCTAATAAATTTGTTATATTAATATTCCTGCAGCAGGGTTTTCTTTGTTCCAATGATCTTGAACAGTGCGGAACCTGTTATTTACTTTACCAACTTTGGGGTGGCCAGTATACCTGACATTTTCACTTTGATCCAGGTTGAAAAAACGTCTATAGATAAGCCTCCTCCCCTACCACGAAAGTCGAGGGGGAAAAAAAGCTGAATTGCCCCACACCATTAATAATTGGCTCCATGATTTTGCAGATTTTGCTAGCGTGATTTGTGAGGCCTACTCTGAGAAAAGGGCTTCTTTTTTTTTTGTTACATGGAGTTGATATGGGGGACATATAAAAAATATGGAGGGCAATGTTGGCTCAAGTATGACAAGCAATTTAGGAGAAGGATGACAGGACATGAGTTTATGGCTGCTAACTATGACACCATCTCCTCCTTCTTCATAAATCTTTCTATCAGGTGCCGGCAACTCATCGGCAGGGAAGTCGGCAGTAAATTTAGGCATGTATGCTCTTACTGCGGAGGTACCCACCCAGCTGTTAGATGTTTTAAAAGAGTTAAGCAAGGCCCCTACTGCCTTTTGTCCCATTCTTCAAAGGGTAAGGACGCCAGTGAGCACTGAAAAGATGCAGCCATGGCTAGATGTTTACACTAGCAGATGGGAATTATTTTAAGTTTTAAACCCCTCTTTCTCGTTCTGCTCCCAATTTAAACTCTGCACATTTACAATCTGATTTGGAATAGGAAAAGATCATGAAAGAAGTAGCACAGGGCAGAATGGGTGGCCCTTTCACTGAGCCCCCTTTTCCCAATTTACGAGTGTCCCCATTGGGACTAGTACCTAAAAAGGTGGAAGGAATATTCATACTCATCAACCACCTTATGTACCCAAAAGGTGAGTCAGTAAATGATATCAGTAAGGAAAAATCTCGGGTGCATATCCGTCCTTCGATAACAATCTGAGTTTAGTTCGGCAGGTGGGGTCTGGAGACTTGATGGTGAAATTAGAAATTCAGTCTGCTTTCCGCCTCCTTCCAGTGCACAATGACTGTTTTCACCTGTTGGGCTGTTCCCTTAACAACAGTTATTTTGTGGACATGTTATTGCCTATGGGATGTGCTATATCCTGGTCATACTTTGAAATGTTTTCCTCCTATTTGGAGTGGGTCTCTGCCTGTCAGGTGGGATTACAGTCACTGCTGCCCTACTTAGATGATTTCCTATTCGTAGGTCCTGGTAACAATTGCATACACTTGTTCCAAGCCCTTCAGGTAGTGATGAATCATTTTGGCATCCCTGTAGCAGAAGAAAAGACAGAGGGCACGTCCACAGTCCTTGTGTTCTTGAGAATCAAAATTGATTCCAGTTGAAATTGATACAACTCCCTGTTGACAAGGTTAAAACTTTGTCCCAGTTTGTCAGTAGGACTGCAATGGCAAAAAGTTTACCCTGAAACAGCTTCTATCACTTATAGGGCACCTAGTGTTTGCTTGCAGGGTACTCCCCGTGGGAAGGGTGTTCTGCAGATGCCTTTCATTTGTCACTAAGGGAGTGCCCATACCTCATCGCTATATTAGAATTTCTAGACCAGACCAATGAAAGAGGACCTAAAAAAAAATTGGCAGCAAGTCTTAAACGAATTTCATGGATCAGGAATCTGAGATGTCCAACATCGACATACACAGATGCTGCTTTTCATGTAGGACTTGGTGCCTTTTTCAGTGGATGCATTGCTGGCTGCAGCAATGGTATGGTTCCCCTTTTCTTAGTAGTCTCGCTTTTTTAGAATTGCTTTCAATACTTGTTGCAGTACAACTTTGGGGATATGAATTCCGGAAAAACTAAAAATCTTCTGCTGTGTTTTGTCAATGCCATCAATAGACAAACTTCTTCTTCCCCACAGGTATTGTTTTTTCTTAGGGATCATGTTCTGCAATGCCTGCACCTAAATGTGTGTTTAGGGCAAGACATGTGGCTGGAGTTGATAATTCAATCGCTAACTCCTTATCTCGTTTCCATTTCCAGAAGTTTCAGAAGCTATTTCCTGGAGCCGATAAGGAGGGTTATGTGGTGCCACCATACTTGTGGAGCCTAGCTTCCGCACCCTGATCCCCCAATCTCTACCTCATTGTCACATGGTACGCAGCATCCTTACACCAGCAGTTGGAATAACAGCGCCCAAGGGCAGTACCATATCCACATACATATGACTCTGGCATACCTATCTCATACCTAAGAGAAACAGGAGTTTCAGGCAATACAACTGAGAGGAACCTGGCTGCCTTGTCCTTTATGTTCCGGTTTTTCAAATTGGAGGACATTACCAAGGAGTTTGCGGTAAGACGAATACTTAAAGGATGGAAGAGAAGCACAAGTGCGGTCAACAAGAGGAATCCAGTGTCCTTTTAGCTGCTGACAAATGTGCTGTCTACTCTGCCTATGATATGAACATAGAAAAGATAATCAATGCACATTCCTAGGCCCCATACAATATCATATTATCTGCACACTGGCATACTTTATAAACAAAGGGGTTTTAGTATACATTACTGTGATCACATGAATGAAAACCCTTCCAACCATGTCAAGGTAACCCCAGTAAATTTCTTTTACTTTCAATTAAGATTAGCAAACGTTGCATTTCTCATTCCAACACACTGGATCCATTACCAGGTTCTTTCACTTACCCCCAGCCCTTTGGCTTTTTAAAAATGAGGGAAGAGGCCATCCAGTGCTTTATATTAAAGGCATAGGACCTCCCATAAAAGGGGTGTGTTGGGGGGTGCTATTACCACATGGAGGCTTGACCAAGCCTCCCAATAAATACATACAATACAAGGATTGTGGAAGCACTACAATTAGGCTAATTTACAACTACATTTAGCGGAAGTGCTACTGATCTGGTCAAACATTTATACAAACATAGAAAAGATAATAAATGCACATTCCCAATCCCCATACAATATCATATTACCTGCACTCTGGCATACTTTATAAACAAAGGGGTTTAGTATACATTACTGTGATCACATGAATGAAAAGCCTTCCAACCATGTCAAGGTAACCCCAGTCTGGAAGGTCCTAACTTCTAACCTTTTTAAATTTCTTTTACTTCAATTAAGATTAGCAAGCTTTGCATTTCTCATTCTAACACGCTGGATCCATATAACAGGCTTTCACTTCCCCCCAGCCCTTTGGCTTTTTAAAATGAGGGAAGAGGCCATCCAGTGCTTTATATTGAAGGCATAGGACCTCCTATAATGTGCCTATGATATGCACATCTGTGTTTGAGACCTTGCCTTCAGGCTTGCGTTCTTTGGTGCCTTTGGGATTGGTGAGTTGGTCCTCACCAATAGAGTGGACGGGATCCAATTCCAGGAGATCATACCAGGCACAGAGGCTATTAAGATCAGGATTAGGTATTCTTAAACTAACCCAGGTGTAAAGGGTAAAAAGAAAAACCCCCATAGGGGGTGCGTTTATCCAGTTCAATCCCTTTCCCAGTATCTCTGCATCTGTCCCTCTGTTAATCCATGAAGATGGTAGCTTCCTCTCCAAATATCAGTTCTTGGCTGTCTGTCAAAAATGCCTGTTTATATTAGGTTTGCCTTCCCATAATTGTGCTGCTCGTCCTTTCCGCATAGGCACGGCCCCTGAAGCCTTTTAAATGGGGATGCCCGAGGGTGGAGTAAAAAAGGTGCGTAGGTGGAGTTCCAACATATATAAGTCCTAAATTTGCCCACACCTGTTGGACTAGCTTGGTGTCTACTGTTCATGTTGATTTTTCTCCTCAGGAATACGGGCTATGCCAGTGTGGATCTTGGTCCATTCACACATATACTGAGCCACTGACAGAGCCAAAAATCGTCCATATGGGAGGAACCTGGCAAACTTAGAGAACTCTCCTGCCCGCCCTCCCTTATTAAGGCTTTTTTTTTCAAAAAATGGTATTTTATTGTCACAGTGCATTTCTTGTTTATGCATTCGCAGTGCAAGTTTGAAAATGGATGTTATTAAAATTTATATACTGTTAAATGTAAAGTGGTGAGTTAAGCTGGTGAGAGGGGGGGCTGGCTGGTGGCTGACGCTGCAGGCCGCCTCTAATCACGTAGCAGGAGACTCCTGTAAAAGGTTTGTTTTTCTTACATGCTTAAGCAACTGCAGGCATATAAGGTTATTGCAAAACACTGTTTAACAAATAAAGCTGTGGCCATATTTACAACCAACTTATGATATTCCGTGTTATTTTAGTGGGAGGGCACACTATGGGGTTATTATGTGTGTTTTCAGTTTTGTTAAACCAGCATTTAACAACGAATTTACTTATTCAGCACACAAAACAAGAAAATGATAAGGAGAGAACTACACTGAAGCCTACATTGTATATATAATTCACACTTTTAATCTTATCCAGAAATGCAGATTAACTCTCTAGAACATTTATAGAACTTTCAAGAACTAAAGAGATGTATTAAAGCAACCCCTGTCTGATTTCCCAGGGTAGGAATCTATATTGATAGGTACCCATAACTGGTTCTACAAAAGAAAAGAGAAAACTTCCCCAAAACCATATCCTGCCCTGCCTCTTCTCCAGGGCCAGTGAGCCATGCAATGTGCTGCCAATTGTATGTATTGTATGGAAGAGGCTGTTCTGCCCAGTGAGACAGGGGGCTGGAACAGACCAATGCTGCAATATTTTTGTGTACGTTTTGTCCCAATCTGCTGTATTGCCAGTAGAGATGGTCGAACTATTGAAAGTTCGGTCCGTTTTCGAACTTTCGAACTATTGTAAAAGTTTGAAAGTTCGAAAGTTCGAAAACGGACCCATTAAAGTCTATGGGAGGCAAATAGATCGAAAAGTTTGAGTCAAATACAACTAAAATATTAATGGTAACTTAATGTAAATGGCTGTGGGACCTGGGAAATGGTCTGGGGAGCATGTTCCAATATCCAGGACTTAAGTAAAATCGATTTTACTCTCACGCGCGCTACTTTCGAGCTTTCGCGTTCGAACGTTCGAGGTAACATGGACATTTTACTCGCAGATTCGATACTCGCGTATAGGCTGTAATGGAGACTTTACTCGCAGATTCGATGTTCGTGCCTAGATGCCATGTACATTTTACTCGCGGATTCGATACTCGAACGTTCGAACATTCGATAAATCATCGAAAGTCCGGGAAATATCGAAAGTCCGCGTCTGAGATAGTTCGAGAAGTCCGGGTCCGTTCGAACTCGAACAGTTCGGCTCGAACTCGGGTTCGAGTTCGAGTTCTATGCCATCCCTAATTGCCAGTGGTTAGATCCTAGTGTTTCGGGTTCTTACGCTGAGTATATTGGATCAGACTAAATTTTTTTAATATTGTAATTCCCCTTTAAGTAAATTACTGGTGAATAAATATTTCCAAATATGCTTTTAGTGTTGAAAATCACACCACACCTTCAACCACAATATTGTGTGCCTGTAGGAAGAACAGGTTTAAAACAATATTTAATTATATTTGGAAGGAATATATAATGTAATTTATAGGTGGCATCACTTAGCACCACAAATAACACATAGAACTTGACTATACAGACCATAGTTTCCTATTCTCAATAAGACTGAAACTGCTTTGATTATTTACTCAGATTGTGTCCAAAAATATGGCCTAGTGGCATTTATTAAAAGGATGCCATGGAAATATTGAAATTACCCAGAAGAATTATTTGCCTATGCTATAGGCAAGACTCACAACAACTTATTTTATTTTTAGGTGACATCACTGAAATGTCATGTCACTGTACAAACCAGAGATGTCAAGTCTATGCTGATCAAGTCCTTACTGATTAAGGCGCACTATAGCTTATTAATAAGCTATATTGCGCAATATAGCACACATTAAAAAAAAGCTTGCACTCACCAACAAAAAATGTCTCCTAAAACATTGTTAATTTAGCCATCCAAATGCATGCTGGTGCTTATTTAAATCCATTTCCACATACAGTAAACTAAAAGGGCACTAAAGGGCAGACAAACAACATTGTAAGTCTTTTTAATAAGAAGAAGGGCAATAACTTTTCTATAATACAGTTAACAAGAATTCTATCTTAAACAGGAAATACATTTTCCAATTTCATCATGCAAAAAAGGCATAAACTGATGTACCAATCACACAGCCCTAACTCGAAATTGTAGAATCTTTATGGCAGTAAAGATCCCTGCTCCTAAAGTTGTTCCTGGAGTTTGCCATATTTCTCATACTATTTCCTTTATCCAGTGATGAGATTAGCCCTTGCCCACAAAAAGTTAATGATCAATGAAACATGCAGGACATTTGTTTTGAAAGTTGCATTGGTGATATGGCACATACCCTTTCCTTAACCAAAACAGAAAATAGTGAGCTCTTTATTTTGTTCGGAAAAGGTGATCTGCACCTGATCATTTTCTTCCAACTATTTTTCCCCCATTGTTTCTTGATCAAGAGAAATATCTATATCCAGCCACTGTCATGCGTAGCCATGCAAGTAGTACTGTGAAGCACTTATTGCAGTGTTCCACTGGTGGCATAAAATTAAAACACGATAAAGAAATAGAATAGAATCTAAACAGATCTATCTTTGAGAACTTTTACTTTATATTTATTTTGAACCAACGTTTTCCCTTTAGAAAAACAGTAAATTCAGGGGAAAGTCATGTTGCCAATATCCTCAAACAGGAGAATAAAAAGTCCAGATGTGAATTTTGTAATAAATACTAGTTCTATTACACAAAAAGTAATTTTTAAAACTGTACGTAAAAATATTTGTTTAGAAAACGGTCTTCTGGGGCTCAAGGCCTAGTGCAAGTCAATGTTACCTCAAATAAACTAAAGCGGGTACACACAGTACCAATCTTTGATCGATGACAGACATAATTTGTAAGAGTCTGTCTGTCATTTTTGAAAGATTGTGTAGCACAGTCCCAAGTGTTCTACCCATATAAAGTATAGGGAGACTGAGAAACATTCCCTACCACCACAGCTCCATATACTCTAGTACACTTTCCTAAGGTAATGATGGTTCCCAGCACCGACTGTGAACATTCCTCTGCGCTGTGAACAATTCTTTACATAGTAAACAGTTTACCGATTAATGGCCGATTGGCTAATGTGTGTACCCAGCTTTAAACTATAAGAAACTTCACACCAGCAGAAAAAGTAATAATGAAGTTTTGTTAGCAAAACAACAAACTGGCACAAAAATACGGAACAAATTTGTATCCTTTGTTGGGTCTTTTTGAATCGGTAGCAATTAGCAACGATAAAATCAGACAAAATGTTTTACTTTGATGCACATTTTTGTTGTTTCTATTTGCTAGGGTTGCTTAGCTTTTTAATCCTATATTAAAATAACACACGTTTTATTTCATTATTATGTCCCTTGCATTTTCGGACTATTTTCAGAACACATTTATTGTCAGCAAGCATACTGAGAAATGATAAATGTTTCTCATCTTAAAAGCCTGTTAAATTGGCATAATAGTTAAACATAATTATCAGTGTTGTGAGATGGCAACATTTAAATTGGACCAAAAGCACAATTAAAATACATTAAATCACAACTCCACATTTCTTCATATAGAAAGAAAACTGTATAATAAATAATTTGAAATCAATGGTCACAAACTACTTTTCCATGGGTCTATTGAACAAGGTAACATTTTGTTTGATAATGCATTTCAACATGGGATTTATTTATGTTTTTAGTTGTATGGCAATTGTTGTCAGGGGATTAATTCTGCTCTTGAATCTAATGCTACAAAGTCTGGTCCTCTTTTCTTTACCATCTAATAGTTTGGCAGGCAGAGGAGTCAACAGTTCAGTGTCTAAGGCAATTTAGTCACATTAGCATCTTCGGAGTTAACGAGCATTTTGAGGTTCTGCAGGGGGAAAAAAATCTTTTTATAGTGTTACTGTCATAAGTTAAACGACCCAACACAAACTCGACTTCTCCACCAAAGCAAGACACATTTTTCATGTTGAAAACATCTGTTTCTTTTTGCAATATTAATGCTAAAAAAAAGTCAGGTAATCAGACAGGAAAAACAGCACAAAACTGAGTGCATTGAACTATAGTAAAACAATGCAGGAGAATGTAAAATAGAATTTAAATGTTGTTCTATAACTATAATGCCATTAGAAAAAAATAACAATTACAGTTTTTTTCTTTGACAAAACATTTTAGTATTGTAATATTCTTATGGCTCTAAAAAATTCAAGAGAGAAACATTTCCAGTTATTTTCAGACAACCTGCATAGGAACTACCACTTTTTTTTTTGTTTCTACTAACAGTATTGCAACTCAACTTAAAAACTTAAAAAAGAACCCAGGGGTGAGGACCTGGCATTTTAAAGGGTAACTGTGGTGTCGAATTCTTCCAAACTAGTAAGGATTATATAAAATTCCTTCCATCGTACCTTCAAAATAAAGCCTAAATCACATCTCTAGATACAATTTATAAAAAGTTATTGCTGGAAAGGTTCAGCAATATTACTTCCTGCTTCAACACTTCCTGTTTTAAGCCATGTGACCAGCTTGTAGTCATGTGACCACCCTCTGCTTGCATTAATAGGCTCCCCTTCTCAACTGTAAATTTTTCCCTCAGGTACTTCCTGATTTCCCCAACGTTCTATATTAACTGAGCATGCTTCTCCCCCGGGGCGGACGGGCGGGATAGAGGTCAGGTGATGTCACTCAACCTACTGGAATCCTTATACTGGGTATCTACTGAGCGTAGATAGAGTACCAAAGAGAATGTGTCTGTATCTACTTAATAGGTAAAGCATGATGGGTAAATACATATGTACAGTTTATACATCTCCTAATAATTAGACATTTTCCTGTAACACAGCAAGTAAATTATTTTTGTGTGGGATATTTAGGTTTGCTTTATTGTCAAGTCCATAATATTGCTTTCCCCATACCTTAAGCATGTCTACAGATCTATTCCCCATAATCCAGTACCAAGAATAAAGACAAGTAGCAATAACATAATGTATTAAAGAATATTTTAATAATGTCTGGTAGGTTAACATCTGTTAGTATCATTTACAGGATAAACATCACTTTACTTCCGTGTCGTGTATTTTAAAAACATAAAAATGTTGCAAAAGAAAATGTGGTAGACATTTGTCCTGTTATTTCTTTAAAATAAACTCCCATATCAATTTCCCCATGTTTTCTATATTAGGAATAGCAGTATGAACAGTATAAACCTATATGCTTTTTCTTTATTAAAGGTGAATAATACTCTCCTATGGTAAAACATTAGGATAATTTAAGTCACTCCTAAATTCTATGATCATATGGAATCACAAGGCCACAAGGCATGTTCTTTTATAGAAGTCATAAAACACCAAGGTGACTACTAATATCCTTTTATTTTAAAACAAGGGATGTGTTGTGTCCTATAATACATAAAGAATTTTCAGTTTTGTGACACTAATGACATACTGTAGCTAAGCACCATGCATACTGATGTAACTTACAGGAAAATTATGGTTATTGGGTGGTTAAAATATGAATTCCCGTCACAGTATGAACATATTAAGCATTATAAATCATATGTTGTCTTATTTTAAAAACAAGCCAATAAAGGCCTGGAATAATGTTTAAATGTAAAAATATTTATTTGGTTAAATTACATATGGACCTAGAATTAGTGAAATGGTGTATAACCACCCTTCTACCCCTCTTTTAATCCTATATATACAGCATGTGTATACTATCTCACTGTTACTATTTTAATTAACATAAATGTATATAAAGTATAGCACTACCTCATATTAGGTACAAGATAAAATATACAAAATATATAAACTTACTTACAGAGCTGAGATTCCCATTTTAATATGGGATAGTCAAAATCGAAAGTTAAACCCTGTGACTTCTAAGGGGGTCACCATGTGAATACTGAAAGGAAGTGGTAATGTCAATATAACATCCAATGATGTGCTGTTTGTAAATTAGCACACACAGGAAGTGATGTGTATTTAGGAAATATATATATATATAGTATAGGCAAAAGGAGGCACTCACTTCAAGCCGTGGTTAGTGCCCGGGTGCTGGCTGTATGATGAAGATACAAAAAAAGCAATGATGTCAGCGCATTCCTTGTTTCAACAGTTTATTAAAATGCAAAAATGCAACAAGGTGCAGACGACGTTTCGGTCTGTGTTCTAAGACCTTTCTTAACTATATTTAGGGGAAGTGTTACTGATTTGTGCAAACATTTATACAAACATAGTAAAGATAATCAATGCACATTCCTAGGCCCCATACAATATCATTGTCTGCACACTAGCATACTTTATAAACAAAGGGGTTTTGTATACATTATTGTGATCACATGAATGAAAAGCCTTCCAACCACGTCAAGGTAACCCCAGTCTGGAAGGTCATAACTTCTATTACCATTAGCAAACTTTTGCATTTCTCATAGTTGTGCACTGGATCCATATTACAGGTAGTGCATTGATTATCTTTTCTATGTTTGTATAAATGTTTGACCAGATCAATAGCACTTGATAAATTAGCCTGTAAATTAGCCTAATTGGAGTGCTTCCATACAATACAATGTATTGTATGTATTTATTGGGAAGCCAGGTCAAGCTTGCATGTGGTTATAGCACCCCCAACATGCCCCTTTTATGGGAGGTCCTATGCCTTTAATATAAAGCACTGAGTGGATTGCCTCTTCCCTCATTCTAAAAAGCCAAAGGGCTGGGGGGAAGTGAGAAAGCTTGTTATATGGATCCAGTGCACAACTATGAGAAATGCAAAAGTTTGATAATGGTAATTGAAGTAAAAAAGGTTAGAAGTTAGGACCTTCTAGACTATATATATATATTAGATTATTAGGGCAATGCTATTATAATAACACAAGGCTGTATGGTACCTTCTGTTATAAGAAGGCTCAATTTTATTTTATACTCTGTGGGAAACTTTTAGATCCTTTAACCCCACATCACCCTAGCCTATAAAGCTAATCAGTAACCTGTGCTCCAAAGTCCTAAAAACATAGCACCTGTTAAGAAAGTATGAACCTTGCATGTTAATCTGGAACCTATATAGGATCCAATGATGCTGTTTACTTTGAACTGCACAATGAGGCAGGATTGCCTGGGTCTATTCTCAGTCCTGCAGGATTATTCAACTTAGACTCCCTGGATTCTAGCTGGCAGGTAGGTTGAATTGTGGGCAAGTATAGTTAGGTTCATGACTCCTACTGCATAAAATAACCTATATTATCCTTTCCTATTACAATAGTGTAATAGCTATGGATGTAAGGGAAGGGCAGGTGGATTACTTGCATGTTTGAGCCCTTGGGTAGGAATTGCTAAAGCATGACCTTTGGGTTTTATTGTCTGTACAGTAAGTCAGAAAAATGTCTTTGTTCTGTTATATTTTCCTCTAACTTTTATATGTAAGGTATACAGGCTTTATATGCAACTGCCTGGTGTTAAAGAATACAAGATTTTGATTAAGGAATAGGTGTGCAGCTTTATTTGTTCTTTTTGTGCATATACAGGAGCACAAAGCCTCATACTTTTAAAATAGCAATGCCCAAAACATTACAGGACCGATTTCTCAGTCCCAGCATTCCCAGAGAAATGAGCAGAGACATACAAAGTTTCTCCTATATGTCCTCTATCATTCACAGTCATGGCTGTCTAGCATACAGTTTTGTTTTTTTGTTTTTTCTTTTTTTTTGATTAGCTAAAAAGTGTTTTACAAACAGCACATAAATGGGTGTAAAACTGATACCTAACAGACATTAAAGTTTCTTTAGGTTTTAATTTGTCGAAACACATGCAGATGTTTTAGCAGTGGCAGAGGTGTGGCTAAACCTTCCATTTTGACTATTTATAATAGGGGTATCAGAGCTTTAACTTGAATTTATTTTAAACCACACATATATCACTCATCCCTGGACCCAGCAACCCAGCACTCTGCACTGTTTTTCTAGATGTAAAAGCGTCAAGGCCAGTTCCAACATCTCTAGTTGTGGTAGGGATCAGATTGATTTTTCCATGTAGTTCTACTATACTGTGTCTGTCAGTTTCCAAACACTCAATCTGTAGGAGGGTTGGGCCAAGGAGGACACACCTAGCCTACGTACAGTATGTTTTCTAAGCACTAGGAGTTGAGGGTATTAAAGGGAAGTAAAATGTAAACATTTATAAATAGTTTGTAAAAATGCAACAGACCTCTCTAACTTCATCAGGCTGATCTTATTTTTATAACTTAGATGTGATTTATTGTTGAGGTTTTTAACCACACTAGAGCAGACAATACTGGTTGTGATCCCTGTAATGTTTGGGTATCGAAGTGCATGCGAATCGCTCCAAAAATGGTGATTGGATCCGTTCCATTAAGCGGTCACAGCGCAACAGACTCCAGTGCACCTAGTGTGGCCAGTCTAATTGGATTGCATGTTAAAACGAATAATGTAGCCTATCCCTAAATGTTCTTACCTGCAACAATAATGCACAAAACTTTAAACATGCAGAGACATGCAGATTGCACCCACACACATTATTCATGCCACAAATAATTGGTACCCCAGGCTTGTTTAATAAGAGGTGCGAAAAATTTCCTGCAATCAATCAGATGATACCCTTTAACTAGTCTACCACAGTTAGAAAACCTTTAATAATCTAGTTTGTTGCTGCAGATTAACTGAGAACAACATTTTTTACCTCTTGGTAAACAAATTATAAATATTAATGCAGTGTTATGTATGTGGATATAGTAAATTTATAAGAGCATTATTCGGTCACTTGTGTCCAGATGTGTTGTTTAATTAGAATTGAAGGTTATTACATGTTTGTGAGACCATCTTCTGTGACTTCACCAACACTGAAATGCATTTGCCCTTGAATTTGAATGTCTTTTTTGTCTTAACAATATTATTCCAAGGAAGCAGCCTACAGATTCCTGTCCAGTTATACAGGTAATGTATATATGTGCACACACAGTATCTTGTAATTTAAATAGGAAAAAAAAGCATTTCTATACTGTGCACTTAAGCAAGAATTAAGAAAATCTCCAAAGCATAATTCCCCATCCTCTTTAACAAAAAGAATGTAATGAACAGAGCTGACACCTACTGTTAAGCTTTAAACACAACTCCTCCCTGCCGCGTTGCTTCTATTCTATCACTGATAATTAGGATATCCTTATGGCACATTACAGTTGAATATGTCCACGGATGTAAATGCTGAATCAGTAGTCTCTGTATTTTTTTTTTTCTAGATTAACATTCTTATTGTAAATTTATAGTGCTTCTTAGCCTCTTTTTATTTTACCTTGATTGCTTATGTTTTAACCTCTATTCAAGCATGCCCGCATAAAGCAGAACCACAAAGCCTGAAGATTCTGAAGAGGAATATCTAGCTCTCAGATACTATATATAGATAGATCTAGCAGTAGTTTTATATATTACCTTAATAAGTAAAGTGCTTAAATGGGTTGATTAAATATAGAATACACAGAAAAAGACAAATAGAACCCAAAGCATTTTTTTCGTTGCATTTGCACATGCATTTTTTTCATTAAGTATTGAAAAACTCATGCGATTGTGATTTAAAATGCACAACACAAATCGCAATGGCAACGCACCAGATAACGTGCGTTTTAGGTGCGTTGATCTAAAAAAAAAAAAAAAACACAAGCGCAAAACAAACGCAGCAATGAGGCCTAGCCCTTAGAGAGTTCCCATGCTTTTTGAGCTTTCTGTGTGTGAATTTTAGTGTGGTGGATTAGCACTTGTTGTTAACCACTCCTGTATTCACACAATTTGGGACCCAAAAGTCCTTTGGAGGACTAACCCCCCCCCCCCCATAAGTTTTTTGGACAAATTTAGTGTTAGCCCTTTTAGAGATCTACTGGCCCTATTTAAAAACACACAGTATTGCAGTTTAGCGATACAGTGCATTATCGATAATGTACGACCGCGCCCGTAAATTAACGCTGAATGTTCGTTAATTATAAAACCAATTCTGGAGGACCAAGACAGTGATATGGATGTCAAAATGATGCGCCAGCCAGTGCTATGTAGCCCTTCCATTATAGTGCACTTCTAGCGCTGTACGTGCCTTTTGCCCATTGGAATTCTCTAAATCCAGGGGCAATCGCAGGATTGTTAAGGGGGGGAGGGATTTCTAAAGAAGCACAGTAGGAAGTTGATGACTAGAGATGGACTAGACCCAAACTTGAACACAAGCTTTAACAGTTTGAATAGACCCGAACTATTCTGGATTTTGAAATTCCAAACTTTTAATGATTATTGAATTTTCGATAATAATCGAACGTTCAAATTCATGTTGCCAGACTTTAGCGCTCCATAACCTACACAGAAAATAGACTAAGGGCAGCGGTCACCTACCCCCTCTTTAGCGGAGCACCACATCAGTGGCCTTTCAGCATGGTGCCGCAGTCCTTGAAAACATATACACTGCAAATAACGGGCTTCAAGCTTTAGGGTTTTAAAACTTCACCTTTATTTGTAAGCAATTCTGATTGGATACATTAAAATGATTTTAGAAAGAATCTGATTGGTATACTAACCAATAAGATTCTTTTTCAATCAGAATTGGTTACAATCAGATTGGTCTGTTCCCCAGACCATTTCTGAGGTCCCAGGGCCATTTACAGTAAGTTACTGTATCATTTTTTACAAAATTTTGAAAATTCCTTCAAAGCTCGAAAATTCCTTGAAAACTCAAAAATTCCTTGAAAACTCGAAAAAAAAATTGAAAAATATCGAACGCAGCTCTAAGATAGAATGCGGAAGCTCGAAAAAAAAGTGCGATCGCGAGGAACCATTTCCCAGGTCCCACAGCCATGTACAGTAAGTTACCATTGCTGTTTTACCTTATATTTAGGCGAATCTATGCAGATTTTTTTCTCCCATTGACTTTAATATCTGTTGTATTCAATTAGATCAACTGGACTTGAAATGTAGTTCTTGAAGACGTTTCGCTAGTCATCCGACTGGCTTTCTCAATTCAGAATGAGCCAATTCCTCGGGTCAGGACTCAGCCGTGTATCTGCATCTTAAGGATAAAGGACATACCTTTGAAGATTGTAATGTTAAGATACTGGCGAAGGAACGTGACTGGTTCAAGAGAGGTGTTAAGGAGGCCATTTATGTGAAAATAAAGAAACCAAGCCTAAATAGAGGTGGGGGGGTTCGACACCAACTGTCTGCCATGTACAATGCTGTTTTAACACCTTACTCTGGGCGTTCCTATAACACCTCTTAGCCACTATCTAATCACACCCTTAACACCTGGCTGTGATATGCTAATTGGGATTTTCCAGGGTACATAATTGCCACAGATTCTTGTACAAGTCATTCTGAATTGAGAAAGCCAGTCGGATGACTAGCGAAACGTCTTCAAGAACTACATTTCAAGTCCAGTTGATCTAATTGAATACAACAGATATACCATGACCTGGATGAATGAGAACCTTCACAAGCATTGACTTTAATAGGTTTTTACACGGATTTTCAAATTTTTTCAAAAATCCGCGAATCCACAGGCAGAACGGATTTTAGCAGTTTTGGCCATCTTGAAATCAATCCACCCCAGTAACAGTAAAGTACAATTTGTACATATACATATAATAATATAATATTTTTTTCCTTTTATTGTAGATGGGAAAGTCATTAAAAACATAAATGAAACTGACTAGACATGCCCAGTTTGTGGATCCGAAAACGGATCCGCTAATTGCGGATCTCGCAGATTTTCTGGAATTCGGCTTTCCGAATTTTTTCCGAACTGCGTTTGAAAATTTTCGAAAAAATCGGGAAATTTCTAATACCTAGAAAATTCGAATTTTTAAAGAATTTTCGAAAATGTGCCAAAAATGATACAGTAACTTGCTGTAAAGGGCCCTGGGAAATGGTCTGGGGAACTTTCTAAAAGAATCTGATTGCAACCAATTTTGATTAGTTACAATCAGAATTTTCAGAAAGAATCTGATTGGTATACCAACCAATCACATTCTTTTCCCGTCAGAATTGGTTACAATTAGATTCTAATCTTATTGTTACCAATTCTGATTGGCATACTAACTAGAGATGGACCTGGTTCCACGGCAGATCTCCGAGATCTGCCAATCCGCAGAACTCGCAGATTTTCCAGAATATGTTTGTGTTCCCCAGAACATTTCCCAGGTCACACAGCCATGTACAGTAAGTTACCATTGCTGTTTTACCTTATATTTAGGCGGATCTGTACAGATTTTTTTTCTCCCATTGACTTTAATAGGTTTTTAAGCGGATTTTCGAATTTTTTCGAAAATCAGCAAATCCACAGGTGGAACGGATTTTAGCAGTTTCGGCCATCTCGAAAACAATCCAACCCAGTAACAGTAAAGTACAATTTGTACATATACATATAATTTTAATTAGCAGATTACACCTAATACAATAAAGTGTCTATATGCAAATAAAGCACAGCAGCATGCTTATAAGAGTATAAACCATGCCACGAAATGGTAAGAGTTATAAACAAAAATACTTAAAGGGAGGCACACTCCAAAAGGAAAGGGAAAACCCCCGAAACATTGTGAGTATTTTGGACTTTGTTCAGCACTGAATAAATAAGTTATGCTGCAAAGCACTTTTGGAGTGGGCCTCCCTTTCAGTATTTTTGCTTATAAGAGTATTAGGAGTGCATAGTTAGAAAGTTTCTAGGTTATACAATAACATTCTGAGGCTTCCTGCAAAGTATTCAGACTGGGGTGTTAGATTGCCGACGTCATATGTGTTTTGTCATACCGACTCTCTTGCAAGAATGGCTGCCATATTCTAACCCTACATAAGTGCCGTGCAAACATAAGGACGTGAGCCATCAAGAAAGTCAGTTTTAATTATGTTTTAATAATTTTACCACCTACATTAAAGGAACAGAGTGCTACGGGTTCTGTTTCTCATTTTCTGTGAACTGTAGCTCTCATGCAGATAAGATAACGGGCAAATGTAAATGTGGCACACAGGGCAGTATGGTGACAGTGTTTAGCATTAATGTACTAGGTTTGTATCCTACCTTGGACACATCTCCAAGGAATTTGAATGTACTCCCCATGCTTGCATGGGTTTCCTCCGGGCACTCACAATCATAAAGACATACTGAGTGGTTGTATGTGTCAAATAAACATGCTCACATTGTAAGATCTTTGAGGCAGGACCAGATGTGAATGTATTAATGCAATTGTAAAGATCTACAAAGGATATTCATGCTATATACAGCAAATCCATAATAATATTGCATGACTAAATCTGTATCAATTTTTATAAATAAAGTGTAATTATGGCAGAATTGTGTCCGAATGAGTTTACTTTGAAAGAAAACAATCCTAATATCTTTTTGGGGGGGGCCTAGGATAGCCTGCTTAATTGCATAAAAATGCAATTAATACATAAAAAGTTGCTTTTTGTTAAGCTGCTATATAATCATCTCCTATACCCCTAATGTCAAACTTATAAGCAGGTGCGTAACTACAGGGGGGCCCAGGAGCCAAGCAGGCCCCATCTTATTTTTCCTATGACAGATATAGCCTCCTCCCAGATAACCACTGTGGATGAAACACGTATAGGAGCCCAACCAAAGGTTTGCTGGGGGGCCCAGTGATTTCTAGTTACACCACTGAAGAGAGGGTAACACAAGCTTACTTGCCTAGGGGGGGAAGTATAAATCCGGCCCTGCCCCTAATCTTAAAAACCAAATTAAAGGTAAAAGACAATGCACTGATATAAACATAGAAAGGGGCCATTTAGGCCTCAGATGAGTGAAAGTCTTGGAGTTAGGGTCCCATTTTTGGCTCCCCTCCAGAGAATCTACACTTATTGCGGGGGGTTCTGTGTCCCACCCATCCAGCCACTTAAAGGCAACATCAGAAAGATAACAATAAATACAGTGATATTCTAGTTATAGTGATACTTGGTATCAAAAAGGTCAAGCACGGAGTATGTTCAAGGAGTTCTTCTTTTGGGAAGGTGAAAGTAATATTTCCTAGTTAATAGTTAATTTTTTTGCCAATTAGTATTTGTGTTTAAAAGTCAGGTATCTATACCTGATGCAGAGGTTGGATTTTCAACCTTTATCCTCTGTTCCCATTGGATTTTATTGGATCCTGGGGGATGGAAAGGATAGTTGTTGCGGGGTCTTTGGACAATAGTTACCCCAAAATGACAATCTCTCACAAATGAAGACCAGTTTAGTTAAGTTGGAGTCAGTAGTGGTTGTCCGATATCATTTTTGAGAGTTCACAACATTTGTATTCCATTGGTTTGGATTCGAAAGTATATGTGGAAACTGGAACAGTTTCCCATTGGAAACTGTTATCCCCATCTGTAATGGATTTGGTGGTGTCTTAGGGCTTGGGTGATGGGTTAAAAATCCCTTCATTTAGATAAATGCGTGGATGATAAATCAGGGTAAATCTGGTAGTAGTACAAGTCAAAAATGAGTTCCTTTGACCGTCTTGCAGCTTGCAGAATTTTTTCGTGGGTGGCGAAATTGTGTAGTTTAATTATCACTGGGAGTATCCTCCTCATATGGCCTAGTGAGGGACTTATGCGCTCTATCCCAGATTCTGGTTCCAGAGGTAGGAGGGCATGAAATATCTCTTTTACGACTGAAGGGATGTCAGAATACGTTTCTGAAATTCCCCTTATTTGTATGTTTGAACAGCGGGATCTGTTTTACAGATCTTCCATCCATATGACCATTTTATGTATTTGTTGTTGGGTTTCCACAGTGACTGCATTTCCTTGCCAAATGATCACACCTGGTTATTTCCCCTATTCTGCTTCCCAGGTCAGCTATGTTGTATTTAATATCTTTACTGCTGTGGCTAGTTCCTCTTTAATAACGGCTGTAAAGTCTGTTAGACATTTAGAGGGTACAGTACATGGGTCTGCAGATTCTGGTCTGTATGTAGGAATCTATGCTGCTATGGTTGGGGGGTGACTTGTGAGGTTTCTCTTATTTAGGAAGCTCATATTTTTCTGGTTTATGAGTAGTACCAGGGGTAGACCTAGTCCAGACCTGGGCAAAGTAAGGCCTGGACATGTGGCCCTTTGGCTGCCCCTGTCTGTACTCAAAAATTCTTAATATTATTTGATTGTCTGAGGCTGGATATTTGATTTATTTTTATTTTATAAAAAAATGATGACCTGATCAATTGAATTATTGAATTTGAATAGATATTATAGACCTTTTATTATAAAATGCAACTAATGTATATACTAGAGTATAAACCGAGGTTTTTAGGTTTGAAGATTACCTTAAAAATCAGGCCTCGGTTTAAACTCGGGTTATACGCTGAGGCAGCAGGAGGGAGCAGAAAAAAAACATAAATCCTACCTTAAAGGGTAACTGTGGTCTCGAATTCTTCCAAACTAGTAAGGATTATATAAAAAGCCTTCCATTGTACCTTCAAAATAAAACCTAAATCGCATCTCTAGATAAAATGTGTGCGAAGTTATTGCTGGAAAGGTTCAGCAATATTACTTCCTGCTTGAACACTTCCTGTTTTCAGCCATGTGACCAGCTTTTAGTCATGTGGCCAGCCTCTGCCTGCATTAATAGGCTATCCATTCTGTCAATTCTTTCTCCAGGTACTTCCTGATTTCCCCAGCATTAAGTCTTAACTGAGCATGCTTCTCCCCCTCTGGTGATGTCATACAACCTACTGGAAGCAGGAAGTTTTAACATTCACCCCAATGTAATTTCTCACAGGTTCCAGACAGAGATGTGATTGTCAGCTCATTTTAAAGGAAATACTACAGGCTTTCATTTAACCCTAACTTGTTTTGAGATCACAGTTGCCCTTTAACCCTTTCCCTGCCACAGATCGTATATTCACGATCTGTGCAGTGAATACTCAAACTGCCACAGATCGTGAATATACGATCTGTGGCTTCCCCCCTCCCAAAAAAATTTTTCCCCCTGCTAGGGGCGATCGGGGGGCAGCATTCAACTGCCCCCCTAGCCCCCTCGATCCCCCCTCGGTTTGGTCTAAATCCGAGGGGGGGATCGGGAGATATCCCTACCTTTAGAGGCATCAGCTGGTCCCACGTGGAGAAGCAGAGGAGAGCCGTCTTCGTTCCAGAAAGGGAGACCCCGGTGAAGCAGGAAGCTGAGTGATGTCACCGGGGTCTCCCTAAGAGAGGTAAGATGCTGCCCCTGGTGGTCTAGTGGAGGTACTGCAGCACGATCTCTTTTTAGATCATGCTGCAGTACCTGTATAGCACAAGCTGTCAAGCTGACAGCTTTACTATACATTTTGTGAATGGAACTCAAAGTTCCATTCACAAATAGGATTTTTTCTAAGTCTTGCTACTTAGCGAAGATTAGAAAAAAAATGGGGACAGAGATCAAAATTTGGTGATCACATTCATTGATCTTTGCCAATGAATGAAAAATCACTTCCTGGAAAATGATTCTCCGGAAGTGATTTTTTCCGATCGGATTTCGAATTGGAAAACGGGCATTTATGCCCGTATTCCAAGTTCGGTATCATTCCCTAAGATGATTTGATGATACACACACCTTTTTTTTTTTTTTTTTTTTTACCCTAAAACTATAAATTAGCAAAAAACTTTTTCTTCTCCAAGCTTCCCAATGTCCCCGGTGATATCGGTAAAGTAAATGCGGATCATTTATTTGTTGGATTTCAAAGAAACTAAGCCTATTTTAGTAGAAATTTTGCAGAGGTACCAAAAAAAAGACCGTATTGATTTTTTAGGATCAGTAAAGTGTGCAAAAACTTGTGTGACTCTCCGTACTAACTGGTTTTCCACTAAAAGGGGGAGTGGGGATAGGGTGGGGGAGTGGGTTGTGGCATTTTTTAATTTTTTCTTGTAATTGCAATTGCGCGTGGATCCCATTTGAGCTAGTTGGTGGCCCCGTCTCTGTTTGCACCCACCCTTACGGCATACCATTTGATTCAGGACATGTGGGAGTTGCCGTTTAGTGGGTTTTTTACTTGTCGAGTGGGTTTAGGTAGGATTTCAACCATTGAGTCCTCTTATTTTATTTTTCACACAAAATCTCCTAAAAGCACGGAGTTCTATGGATAACAGCGCCTGGAATTCTTCCTGTATATCAAAGCATGATACCACACCACGTAGCTGAAGGTGTGTAGCTTCCAAAAATTATGTTTGTGGGGGGTATTTCCAAGTTGATTAGGCTGTTCAAATTACAGACACCTTTGATTTTTTTTTCTTGTAATTGGACTTGTGCATTGCGTCCAATTTGAGCTAGTTGGTGGCCCCGTTTCTGTTTGCACACCACCCTTATGGCATACCGTTTGATTCAGGACATGTGGGAGATTGCCGTTTAGTGGGTTTTTTACTTGCCGAGTGGTGTTTGGTAGGATTTCAACACATTGAGTCCTCTTATTTTATTTTTTCACAAAATCTCCTAAAAGCACGGAGTTCTATGGATAACAGGCGCCTGGAATTCTTCATTATATATGAAAGCATGATACTAACCACGTAGCTAGGTGTGTAGCTTCCAAAATATATAGTTTGTGGGGGGTATTTCCAAGTTGATTAGGCTGTTCAAATTACAGAACACTTTGATTTTTTCTTGTAATTGGACTTGTGCATGCGTCCAATTTGAGCTAGTTGGTGGCCACGTCTCTGTGTGCACCCACATATGGCATACCATTTGATGCAGGATATGTGGGAGATTGACATTTAGTGGGTTTTTTTGCTTGTCAAAAGGGTTTAGGTAGGATTTCAATCCTTGAATCATCTTATTTTATTTTTCACAAAACCTCGTAAAAACAGGGACTTCTTTGGATCAGTGGGTCTGGAATTCTTCATGTATGTATGAAGCATGGCATCGTAACGTAGCTGAAGGTGTGTAGATTCCAAAAATATATAGTTTGTGTGGGAGAATTTCCATGTTTCGGGACTGTTTCCTTAGAAAAAGTGTAGGCTGTTCAAATTACAGAGCACTTTGATTCTTTCTTGTAATTGCATTTGTGCATGCGTCCCATTTGAGCTAGTTGGTGGCCACGTCTCTGTGTGCATCCACGCATATGGCATAACGTTTGATTCAGAACATGTGGGAGATTGATATTTAGTGGGGGGTTTTATTTGTGGGGGGCATTTCCAATTTTTGGGGCTGTTTGAAATTACAGACAACTTTGATTTTTTTCTTGTAATTACACTTGTGCATGTGTCCCATTTGAGCTAGTTGGTGGCCACGTCTCTGTGTGCACCCACACATATGGCATACCGTTTGATGTAGGATATGGTGGGAGATTGACATTTAGTGGGTTTTTTTGCTTGTCAAGTTGGTTTATTAGGATTTCAATCCTTGAATCATCTTATTTTATTTTTCACAAAACCTCCTAAAAACACAAGAGTTCTTTGGATCACTGGGTCTGGAATTCTTCATGTATGTATGAAAGCATGCCATCATAACGTAGCTGAAGGTGTATAGATTCCAAAAATATATAGCTTGTGGGGGGAATTTCCATTTTTATGGACTGTTTCCTTAGAAAAGGGGTAGGCTGTTCAAATTACAGAGCACTTTGATTTTTTCTTGTAATTGCATTTGTGCCATGCATCCCATTTGAGCTAGTTGGTGGCCACGTCTCTGTGTGCATCCACACATAGGGCATACCGTTTGATTCAGGGCATTGGAAGATTGATAATTGACAATTTTTTTTACATGACATGGAAATTTGCCATGATTTTTAACTTTGAATTGTATTTTATAAATTTTTCCTGAAAACTGGTAAAAAAGAAACGAAATTTTACATGAAACTGGCGCTCATACCATTGGTGGTATGCATAAAAGAATCACACCATTGTGTAGCTGAAGATGTGTAGATTCCAAAAATATATAGTTTGAGGGTTTATTTCTAATATAGAGGGGTGTTTAGTCTGACAATCTGAAAAGTTGCTATAATTGGGCATTGTTCATTGGCTCACTTTGTGGCTAGTTGATTCCACGTTTGCGTGTGTAACCATACATAGGGCATACCGTTTGATTCAGGACATTTTAGGAGATTGATCTTTGGTAACTTTTTTTACATTCCATGAGGTTTTGGCATGATTTCTACCTTTTGAAGTTGTTTTTTGCTCATTTTTTCAGACAAATGCAAACTTCTATGAAGAACTGCGTCCACACCATTGATGGTATGAATGAACAAACTACAGTGTTACATAGCTGAAGGTGTGTAGATTTCAGGAATATATAGTTTGTGGGGGTTATTTCTAAGTTACGGGGGTGTTTTGTGGAAAAAACTGCAGACTGTCCGAATTCGGAATTGGCTAAATATTTTCGCTGTTTCTGAGCCATCGTGCATTGTCTCACTTTGTGGCTTTTCGCTTCCACGTCCGCATGTGTAACCACACATATGGCATACCGTTTGATTCAGGACATTTGGGAGATTGTTATTTAGTAACTTTTTTTTACATTCCATGAGGTTTTGGCATGATTTCTACCTTTTGAAGTTGTTTTTTGTTAATTTTTTCAGACAAATGCGAACTTCTATGAAGAACTGCGCCCACACCATTGATGGTATGAATGAACAATCTACAGTGTTACATAGCTGAAGGTGTGTAGATTTCAGGAATATATAGTTTGTGGGGGTTATTTCTAAGTTACAGGGGTGTTTTGTGGAAAAAACTGCAGACTGTCTGAATTCGGAATTGGCTAAATATTTTCGCTTTTTCTGAGCCATCGTGCATTGTCTCACTTTGTGGCTTTTCGCTTCCACGTCCGCGTGTGTAACCACACATAGGGCATACCGTTTGATTCAGGACATTTGGGAGATTGATATTTAGTAACTTTTTTACTTCCATGAGGTTTTGGCATGATTTCTACCTTTTGAGTTGTTTTTTGTTAATTTTTTTCAGACAAATGCAAACTCTATGAAGAACTGCGTCCACACCATTGATGGTATGAATGAACAAACTACAGTGTTACATAGCTGAAGTGTGTAGATTTCAGGAATATATAGTTTGGTGGGGTTTTTCTAAGTTACGGGGGGTGTTTTGTGGAAAAAAACTGCGACGTGTCCGAATTCGGAATTGGCTAAATATTTTCGCTGTTTCTGAGCCATCGTGCATTGTCTCACTTTGTGGCTTTTCGCTTCCACGTCCGCATGTGTAACCACACATATGGCATACCGTTTGATTCAGGACATTTGGGAGATTGTTATTTAGTAACTTTTTTTTACATTCCATGAGGTTTTGGCATGATTTCTCACCTTTTGAAGTTGTTTTTTTTGTTAATTTTTTCAGACAATGCGAACTTCTATGAAGAACTGCGCCCACACCATTGATGGTATGAATGACAATCTACAGTGTTACATAGCTGAAGGTGTGTAGTTTCAGAATTATTTTTTGGGGGGTTATTTCTAAGTTACGGGGTGTTTTTGTGGAAAAAACTGCAGCTGTCTGAATTCGAATTGGCTAAATATTTTCGCTTTTTCTGAGCCATCGTGCATTGTCTCACTTTGTGGCTTTTCGCTTCCACGTCCGCGTGTGTAACCACACATATGGCATACCGTTTGATTCAGGACATTTGGGAGATTGATATTTAGTAACTTTTTTTACATTCCATGAGGTTTTTGGCATGATTTTCTACCTTTTGAAGTTGTTTTTTTTTTTTGCTCTTTTTTTTTTCAGACAAATGCAAACTTCTTGAAGAACTGCGTCCACACCATTGATGGTATGAATGAACACTACAGTGTTACATAGCTGAAGGTGTGTAGATTTCAGGAATATATAGTTGTGGGGGTTATTTCTAAGTTACGGGGGTGTTTTGTGGAAAAAAACTGCAGACTGTCCGAATCCGGAATTGGCTAAATATTTTCGCTGTTTCTGAGCCATCGTGCATTGTCTCACTTTGTGGCTTTTCGCCTTCCACGTCCGCATGTGTAACCACACATATGGCATACCGTTTGATTCAGGACATTTGGAGATTGTATTTTAGTAACTTTTTTTTACATTCCATGAGGTTTTGGCATGATTTCTCTACCTTTTGAAGTTGTTTTTTGTTAATTTTTTTCAGACAAATGCGAACTTCTTGAAACTGCGCCCACACCATTGATGGTATGAATGAACAATTACAGGTGTTACATAGCTGAAGGTTGTGTAGATTTCAGGAATATATAGTTTGTGGGGGTTATTTCTAAGTTCAGGGGTGTTTTTGTGGAAAAAACTGCAGACTTCTGAATTCGGAATTGGCTAAATATTTTCGCTTTTTCTGAGCCATCGTGCATTGTCTCACTTTGTGGCTTTTCGCTTCCACGTCCGCGTGTGTAACCACACATATGGCATACCGTTTGATTCAGGACATTTGGGAGATTGATATTTAGTAACTTTTTTTACATTCCATAGGTTTGGGGCATGATTTCTACCTTTTGAAGTTGTTTTTTTTGCTCATTTTTTTCAGACAAATGCAAACTTCTTGAAGAACTGCGTCCACACCATTGATGGTATGAATGAACAAACTACAGTGTTACATAGCTGAAGGTGTGTAGATTTCAGGAATATATAGTTTGTGGGGGTTATTTCTAAGTTACGGGGGTGTTTTGTGGAAAAACCTGCAGACTGTCCGAATTCGGAATTGGCTAAATATTTTCGCTGTTTCTGAGCCATCGTGCATTGTCTCACTTTGTGGCTTTTCGCTTCACGTCCGCATTGTAACCACACATATGGCATACCGTTTGATTCAGGACATTTGGGATATTGATATTTAGTAACTTTTTTTTTACATTCCATGAGGTTTGTGGCATGATTTCTACCTTTTGAAGTTTTTTTTGTTAATTTTTTCAGACAAATGCGAACTTCTATGAAGAACTGCGCCCACACCATTGATGGTATGAATGAACAATCTACAGTGTTACATAGCTGAGGTGTGTAGATTTCAGGAATATATAGTTTGTGGGGTTTTATTTCTAGTTACAGGGGTGTTTTGTGGAAAAAACTGCAGACTGTCTGAATTCGGAATTGGCTAAATATTTTCGCTTTTTCTGAGCCATCGTGCATTGTCTCACTTTGTGGCTTTTCGCTTCCACGTCCGCGTGTGTAACCACACATATGGCATACCGTTTGATTCAGGACATTTGGGAGATTGATATTTAGTAACTTTTTTTACATTCCTGAGGTTTTGGCATGATTTCTTTCTACCTTTTGAAGTTGTTTTTTGCTCATTTTTTCAGACAAATGCAAACTTCTATGAAGACTTGCGTCCACACCATTGATGGTATGAATGAACAAACTACAGTGTTACATAGCTGAAGGTGTGTAGATTCAGGAATATATAGTTTTGTGGGGTTATTTCTAAGTTACGGGGTGTTTTGTGGAAAAACGCAGACTGTCGAATTCGGAATTGGCTAAATATTTTCGCTGTTTCTGAGCCATCGTGCATTGTCTCACTTTGTGGCTTTTCGCTTCCCACGTCCGCATGTGTAACCACACATATGGCATACCGTTTGATTCAGGACATTTGGGATATTGATATTAGATAACTTTTTTTTACATTCCATGAGGTTTGGCATGATTCTTATCTACTTTTGAAGTTGTTTTTTGTATTTTTTTTTTCAGACAATGCGAACTTCTATGCAGAACTGCGTCCACACCATTGATGTATGATGAACAACCTACAGTGTTACATAGCTGAAGGTGTGTAGATTTCAGGAATATATATTTTGGTGGGTTTTTTCTAAGTTACGGGGGTGTTTTGTGTGAAAAAACTGCAGACTGTCTGAATTCGGAATTGGCTAATATTTTCGCTGTTCCTGGATCTCTGCATTGTCCTCACTTGTGGCTTTTCGCTTCCACTTCCGCGTGTGTAACCACACATTGGCATACCGTTTGATTCAGAACATTTGGGAGATTGTATTTAGTAACTTTTTTTTACATTCCATGAGGTTTTGGCATGATTTCTACTTTGAAGTTGTTTTTTGTTAATTTTTTCAGACAAAATGCAACTTCTATGAAACTAACTGCGCCCCACATTGGGTATGAATGAACAAACTACCAGTGTTACATAGCTGAAGGTGTGTGATTTCAGAATATAATAGTTTTGGGGGTTATTTTCTAAGTTACAGGGTGTTTTTGTGGAAAAAACTGCAGACTGTCCGAATTCGGAATTGGCTAAATATTTTCGCTGTTTCTGAGCCATCGTGCATGTCTCACTTTGTGGCTTTTCTCGCTTCCACGTCCGCGTGTGTAACCACACATATGGCATACCGTTTGATTCAGGACATTTGGAGATTGATATTTAGTAACTTTTTTTACATTCCATGAGGTTTTGGCATGATTCTTACCTTTTGAAGTTGTTTTTGTTCAATTTTTTCAGACAATTCGAATTCTTCTATCTAGAAGAATTGCGCCCGCCCCATGATGGTATGAATGAACAAACTACCAGTGTTCATACTGAAGGTGTGTAGATTTCAGGAATATTAGTTTGTGGGGGTTATTTCTAAGTTACGGGGGTGTTTTTGTTGGAAACACTGCAGACTGTCCAATTCGGATGTTTGGCTAATATTTTTGCCTTTCTGAGCCATCGTGCATTGTCTCACTTGTGGCTTTTCGCTTCCACGTCCGCGTGTGTACCCACACATTTGGCATACCGTTTGATTCAGACATTGGGAGATTGATATTTTGGTAACTTTTTTTACATTTCCATGGGTTTTGGCATGATTTCTCCCTTTTGAATGTTGTTTTTTTTCATTTTTTTTAATCGGTAAAATGCAAACTTCTACGAAGAACTGCGCCCACACCATTGATGGTATGAATGAACAAACTACAGTGTTACATAGCTGAAGGTGTGTAGATTTCAGGATATATAGTTTTGTGGGGGGTATTTCTAGTTGGGGGGGTGTTTTGTGGAAAAACTGCAGACTGTTCACAATACAAAACTTGATATTTTTTTTTGCTGCTACTGACATTTGGCCTGCTGCACGCTCTGGGTTTAGTTGGTAGCCTTCTCTGGGTAACACCCATAATGTGGCATACCGTTTTATTCGGGAGGGGTTAGGCTTCATATTTGAGATGTGTTTGAACTTTCCTCCCCACATTTTTTTAGCTAATTCGCATTGATTTTGTCTCTGATTTTACAGTTGGAAGGAAAAAAGGAAAATGTGAGAAACAACTTACAATTGGGCGAAGAGCTGCGTCCGGGTATCTCGCATTTGATCAAACTAACCTCACTCTAAATCCTGCGGGTGTGTAGTTTCTAAAAATATCTCACTTGTGGGTATATTTTAGTAATTGGAAGATATTCTATGTTAACTTGTCATTAGTGGTTTACATTTAATTTGGTGTTATATTCTTGAAGGTGCAGTTTTAGTTTGGGGGGGTCTCCCTGTACAGGAAAAGTCGGGTACCTACATATATCTGGTATGTGTTTGTACTCGGGAGTATCTGAGCTTTAGAACAAGTAAGATTTTTGTGTGTAACCTTAAGTAAACTATAAGTAAAATGGAAAAATCCATGAAAATTTGCAATTTTTTCATTTTTTTTACATATTTTACCCATAATTCCAGTAAAATTTCCAGAAAAGTTACAAATTCTGTTACCATGTTAAAGTACACTTGTGCTGGAAAAAACAATGTATAATATTCCTGATTTACTGCAAGGTTTCCTACTGTAAATTATTCTAAAGCGATTAGTGGCAAAATCCTGAAAATTCTTCTGGCAGTTAACGCAAAAAAAAAATGAAAATCTCCTGGCAGTGAAAGGGTTAAATTGCAGCCAGGAGAAAGATGGAAGCATTCAGTATTCAAATATTGAAGAGGGACAGTATAAGGAGACTGGAGACACCAGGACCGGAGCAATGAGAGGTGCAGGCAGAAGATTCGGGCACGTAAGTTACACACATCCCGATGTCCCTCTTAAGTCATCAGCGCATCCTGACTGCAGGCATAGAGGATAGAGGAGCCTTTACGGTGCGAACATGATGTACCAGAGGGTAATTCGGCTGCAACATCTGTAGCAAAGGATGGTAGAATAGGAGGTAGACCTATTGTCAATCAAGCCCCAATTCCTCCATCTTCCCTCAGATTACGGCATGGCAGTCTGCCCTTTTTTAAACCAGCATCCCCTCCTTTCTTTTACCCAGCACCCCCTCCCACTTTACCATATTGGTCACATAATGAGCTCCTGTTTCCCATACAGGGTTACTTACAGGAAATTGGACATGCACTTCCTGTCACACACTATGGGTTAAATGATCTGTAAAGGCATGGTATCGCTATAAAGCGATACCGGAGCTTTATAAATACAGTCCTGTATATGGTGTATATTCTATGTGTAAACAGAAAGGGAACACGTGTTTTTGAAACATTGTCATGGCTGCAATATGACAATAAAAAGTTAACATTAAAGCAGAACTATAGTTCTCCTTTAAAACCAAAACAGACCGATCACACTGATTAGTACGGCTTCATCAAGCATGTCCTGGGTGTACATGACTTTATATAGTGGGCCCCACCCTTCAATCACTTTATTCATTACGTATGGATGTATTATATAGCCCTGGTCTAAACCAGCATTAAACAACATTATGTCACAAACATGTAGAGTTTCCGATAAGGCCACTTAAACTGTGAATCGTGGCAAATGTGGCTCCCAATATTTAATAATAGATTTGCGCCTGAGCACCACTTTAACTCCAGCTGTAAGCTAGTCTAAAGGTAGCGCTAACCCATTATTAAATATATTTCGCTGATTGCGTGGTGTCTCATCTCGCGAAACTCGTGCAAGAGTGCAATGAAGAAGTTAAAACTCGTGCTAACCAATTCAATGTTGAGTTTAAACCCTTTCACTGCCAGGAGATTTTCTTTTTTTTGCGTAACTGCCAAAATTTTTCATGATTTTGCCCTCAATCGCTTTAGACTATTTTACAGTAGGAACCTTGCAGTAAATCAGGAATATGATACATTGTTTTTTTCAGCACAAAGTGTACTTTACATGGTAACAGTTTTGTAACTTTTCTGGAAATTTTACTGGAATTATTGGGTAAAATATGTAAAAAAAATGAAAAATTTGCAAATTTTCATGGATTTTTTCCCATTTTTATTTATAGTTATCTTAAGGTTACACACAAAATCTTACTGTTTCTAAAAAGCAATGATACCTCCGAGTACACAGATACCAATATATGGTAGATTACCCCACTTTTCCTGTACAGGAGACTCCCCCAAACTAAAACTGCACACATCAAGAATATTACACCAAATTAAATGTATAACCCTACTGAGTTAACATAGATATCTACCAAATTAACTAACAATATCCCCACAAGTGAGATATTTTTAGAAACTACACACCCGCAGGATTTTATGAGTGAGGTAAGTTTTGATCAAAATGCAGATACCCGGACGCAGCTCTTCGCCCAATTGTAAGTTGTTTCTCACATTTCCTTTTTCCTCAACTGTAAATCAGAGACAAAATCAAATGCGAATTTCAGCTAAAACTGTGGAGGAAGATTCAAACGCATCTCAAATATCAAAGCCTAACCCCCCCGAATAAAACGTATGGCCACATTCATGGGTTTCCCGCGACATGGCTACCAACTAACCCAGAGCGTGCCCCGTGCCCAAATGTCAGTACAGCAAAAAAAAATTAGCCATTTTGTTGTATGTTTGAACAGTCTGCAGTTTTTCAAAATTCACCCCCCCAACTCAGAAATACCCCCCACAAAACTATATATTCCTTGAAATCTACACACCATCAGCTATGTAACGCTGTGTTCGTTCATTGATTACATCAATGGTGTGGGCGCAGTTCTTCGTAGAAGTTTGCACTTTACCAGATTTTCAAAAAAAAATGAAAAAAACAAACAACTTCAAAAGGTAGAAATCATGCCAAAACACCTATGGAATGTAAAAAAAGTACAAATATCAATCTCCCAAATGTCCTGAATCAAACGGTAATGCCATATGGTGGTTAACACACGCGGACGTGGAAGCGAAAAGCCACAAAGTAGACAATGCACGATGGCTCAGAAACGGCAAAAATATTTAGCCACTCCGAATTGACAGTCTGCAGTTTTTTCACAAAACACCCCCGTAACTTAGAAATAACCCCCACAAACTATATATTCCTGAAACTACACACCATCAGCTATGTAACACTGTAGTTTTTCATTCATACCATCATGGCGTGGGACGCAATTCTTTCTATAAAGTTTGCATTTGTCTGAAAAATGAACAAAAACAACTTCAAAGGTAGAAATTCATGCCAAACCTCATGGAATGTAAAAAAAAGTTACTAAATATCACATCTCCCAAATGTCCTGAATCAAACGGTATGGCCATATGTGTGGTTACACACGCGGACGTGGAAGCGAAAAGCCACAAAGTGAGACAATGCACGATGGCTCAGAAACAGCGAAAATTTTAGCCAATTCCGAATTTTGACAGTCTGCAGTTTTTTCTCACAAAACACCCCCGTAACTTAGAAATAACCCCCACAACTAATAATTCCTGAAATCTACACACCTTCAGCTATGTAACACTGTAGTTTGTTCATTCATACCATCAATGGGTGGGCGCATTCTTCGTAGAGTTTGGCATTTGTCTGAAAATGAACAAAAACAACTTCAAAAGGTAGAATTCATGCCAAAACCTCATGGAATGTAAAAAAAGTTACTAAATATCAATCTCCCAAATTCCTGAATCAAACGTAATGCCATATGTGTTGTAACACCACGCGACGTGGAAGCGAAAAGCCACAAAGTGAGACAATGCACGATGGCTCAGAAACAGCGAAAATATTTAGCCAATTCCGAATTTTGACAGTCTGCAGTTTTTTTCCACAAAACACCCCCGTAACTTAGAAATAACCCCCACAAACTATATATTCCGAAATCTACACACCTTCAGCTATGTACACCTGTATTGTTCATTCATACCATCAATGGCGTGGGCGCAATTCTTCGTAGAAGTTTGCATTTGTCTGAAAAAATGAACAAAAAACAACTTCAAAGGTAGAATTTCATGCCAAAACCTCATGGAATGTAAAAAAAAGTTACAAATATCACTCTCCCAAATGTCCTGAATCAACTGTATGCCATATGTGTGGTTCCACACAGCGGACGTGGAAGCGAAAAGCCACAAAGTGAGACAATGCACGATGCTCAGAAACAGCGAAATATTTAGCCAATTCCGAATTTTGACAGTCTGCAGTTTTTTTCCACAAACACCCCCCCGTAACTTAGAAATAACCCCCACAAACTATATATTCCTGAAATCTACACACCTTCAGCTATGTAACACTGTAAGTTTTGTTCATTCATACCATCAATGGTGTGGGCGCAGTTCTTCATAGATTCGCATTTGTCTAAAAAATACACAAAAACCAACTTCAAAAGGTAGAAATCATGCCAAAACCTCATGGAATGTAAAAAAAAGCTACTAATATCAATCTCCCAAATGTCCTGAATCAAACGGTAATGCCATATGTGGTTACACACCGGGACGTGGAAGCGAAAAGCCACAAAGTGAGAACAATGCACGATGGCTAGAAACAGCAAAAATATTCAGCCAAATCTGAATTGAAACATTCTGCATTTTTCCCACAAAACACCCCCCCACAAACCATATATTTCTCAAATCCACACACCTTTATCTACGAAATTCTGTAGTTTGTTCATTCGTACCATCAATGGTGTGGGCGCAGTTCTTTCGTAGAAGTTCACAGTTTTAAGCAGATTTTCTAAAAAATTTGGAAAAAAACACTCTCGAAGGTAGAAATCATGCAAAATTACAAGTAATGTAAAAAAAAGTTACCAAATATCAATCTCCAAATGTCCCGAATCAAACGGTATGCCCTAGGTATGGTACACACACGCAAACGTGGAATCACTAGCCACAAAGTGAGCCAATGAACAATGGCCCAATTACAGCAACTTTTCAGATTTGTCAGACTAACACCCCTCTATATTAGAATACCCCCCCAAACTAATATTTTTGGAATCTACACATCTTCAGCTACACAATGGTGTGATTCTTTTATGCATACCACCAATGGTATGAGCGCAGTTTCATGTAAAATTCGCTTTTTTACCAATTTTCAGGAAAAATTATAAAATACAATTCAAAGTTAAAAATCATGGCAAATTTCCATGTCATGTAAAAAAACTTGTCAATTATCAATCTTCCAAATGCCCTGAATCAAACGGTATGCCCTATGCGTGGATGTACACGGGACATGGCCACCAACTAGCTCAAATGGGACCATGCACAATGTGTACGTACAAAAAAATCAAAGTGCTCTGTAATTCAACACCCAAAACTTGAATGCCCCCCACAAATAAAATCCCCCACTAAAATCAATTCCCCACATGTTCTGAATCAACACTTATGCATAAATGCGTGGATGCACACAGAGACTGGCCACCAACAGCTCAATGGGACTCATGCACAAATGCATTACAAGAAAGATCAATGCTCTGTAATTTGAACAGCCTACACTTTTTCAAGGAAAACAGTCCGAACATGGAATTCTCCCCCACAAACTATATATTTTGGAATCTACACACCTTAGCTATGTACAATGCCTGCTTTCATACATACATGAAAATTCCAGACCCCACTGTCCAAGAATCCGTGTTTTTACGAGTTTTGTGAAAATAAAATAAGATGATTCAAGGGTTGAAATCCTCCTACAACCCTTTTGACAGCAAAAAAACCCCAAATGTCAATCTCCCACATATCCTGCATCAAACGGTATGCCATAAGGGTGGGTGGCAAACAAGACGGGGCCACCAACTAGCTCAATTGGACGCATGCCCAAGTCCAATTACAAGAAAAAATCAAAGTGTTCTGTATTTGAACACCTAATCAACTTGGAAATTCCCCACAAACTATATATTTTGTGGAAGCTACACACCTTCAGCTACGTGATGGTATCATGCTTACGTATATACATGAAGAATCCCAGGCGCTGTTATCCATAGAACTCGTGCTTTTAGGAGATTTTGTGAAAAAATAAAATAGAGGACTCATGGTTTGAATCCTACCTAAACCCACTCGCCAGTAAAACACCCCTAAACGCAATCTCCCACATGTTCCTGAATCAACGGTATGCAATAAGGGGTGGGTGCAAACAGAGACGGGGTCCACCAACTAGTCAAATGGTCCATGCCAATTGCATTACAAGAAACAATAAAAAACGCCACAACCCACCCCCGCACCCGAGTCATCTCCACTCCCCCCTTTTAGTGGAAACCATTTAGTATCGGAGGTCACTTTTTTTACATTCCATGAGGTTTTGGCATGATTTCTACCTTTTGAAGTTGTTTTTTGTTAATTTTTTCAGACAAATGCGAACTTCTATGAAGAACTGCGCCCACACCATTGATGGTATGAATGAACAATCTACAGTGTTACATAGCTGAAGGTGTGTAGATTTCAGGAATATATAGTTTGTGGGGGTTATTTCTAAGTTACAGGGGTGTTTTGTGGAAAAAACTGCAGACTGTCTGAATTCGGAATTGGCTAAATATTTTCGCTTTTTCTGAGCCATCGTGCATTGTCTCACTTTGTGGCTTTTCGCTTCCACGTCCGCGTGTGTAACCACACATATGGCATACCGTTTGATTCAGGACATTTGGGAGATTGATATTTAGTAACTTTTTTTACATTCCATGAGGTTTTGGCATGATTTCTACCTTTTGAAGTTGTTTTTTG